>JALPQI010003973.1:0-74694 GCA_025490895.1 Thaumatotibia leucotreta
CATTTGCGAAACAACATTCATTCCGATTATAATGCAAAGCACCCTCCTGTTTAGTAAAGAGGATAATAGGTATTGAGTGATGTGACGATCCATGGAATTCAAAATCATACACATCTACAAGTCAAAAAAGACCTCAACTAGGTGTAATGTTGAAATTTCTTGTAAAAACAGGAGACTACTCATTAGGATGAATCACAAAACCCTCATTTCTTTGAAATAAATAAAACTTTCACATGAGACTAGCAATATTATGTGAATAAAAATGCAGAGCAGTCAAAGACAAAAATAAAATAAGCATTAGCCAAAAATCAAAATAAAAAATACATGGTTCTAACAAAAAAAGTTTGAAATGGATATCAAAACTAAAGGATGTATTAGTGATGATTAATAAAAAATATAGCAGCTAATGCTAAAATGAATTGCTTGAAATGAGGTCTACAAAAATCAAAATGATGCGTAAAGCGTGGTCACAAGCCAAACAACGGAAAGTAAATATGAATGATGTGCAGCACTAAAATATTGCATGACGAAAACAGACACCGAGTGGGAACCTTGGAACAGATCAACGTCCGGGAGAGGGTCTGACAGACATCGAAATATGAATGATAAAACACCAATTAAATAGACAGACATGGTGAGAGGATGGAAGAAGACACTGAACATCGAGATTCCGTGAGAAGTGAAGTGGGGGGGGACCCACCTGGGCACCTTGCGAGCCGCTGCGCTCGCCGCGCGTCGCCGGCCCGGGCGACCTGCTGCCGCGGACAATACCCCGATGGATAGTCCACTTCTGTCAGAGCCAATACATGCCCGTAACTCATAAAGAACTATAGCGGAATTCAAGTACACTACCTAAGTCTTAGTCCAGTCAATGGGCACCAATAAGATTTACTGAGTCAGATAAAAGTCAGTTTGTAAAGAAGGGGAAGTAAATTATTATCAAAAAAGTGGGACTAACAATCGAAATACTACTCTGCATTTCTATTCACTACTAGTGCCACTATGGAGGACTGATTTTATTGGACAATCCAGATAGACCATCAGCATTTATCAAATGGGAAAAGATCTGAATATCCAGTCACTTTGTTAACAAATTACATACACAAAATAATGGTGGGGCTGTACAGCAAAATATATTTGGTAATGAGATATTCTACATGTAAACTTTACTAGTAAATGTTTGTAATGCCTACCTTCTCATCATTATCGGAGTCTTTATCGGAGCCTCCAGGTTCTGACCCGGCGCCAGAGTCGCGTTTGCCAGTGCCTGACCCTGCGGCTGTGCGTCCTTCCCCGACCACATCCATCAGTGACGTGCGTGCTCTCGTTTTTTTCCAAGAGTAATAATATTTCACTAATGATGCTATTGACTTGTCTGGTAACTGTTGGAAAAATATGAAATAAATGATGATGAATAAAAATAATAATCCTCCAGTTGGCCAATGCAGGACAAATCGGAATGGGCTTTAAAAGAAATTAACAAAATAAACTTTTGAAATGGTATGCATTCCACTAAATGTAATTTTGCCAGCTGAGGATATACTAAGGGCCTGCCTCACCATCCCCAAATAAAATATATCTGTTACATAAACGCTAGCTGTCCTTTGCTTTAATCGTTAGATACATATGGTATCACATATTTTATTTCTATAATGACTATGATAATTAGAACTCTGTTGCTCAGTTTGACAGCTTCAATTGATTACTTATTCCAATGTGTCTTTTAGCTCATATTGTTTTTGATAATCTATGCAACTACGGGTTAATATACCTGAGGATAAGGATAGTGATAATATTATCTGATGGCTACATGGACCGGAACCATTGTTTTCTCCATTCTAAAAGAACAGTTCTTTTTTGTTCTTCGGTGTATAAATTCTAAGTTAATGGAGTAATTTAAAAATATGTGAGTGAGTTTAGTAAAACGTCCCACTTTGTTGTTTGCCATAAAGCCACTTTGTCAGTTTATTCATATGGAGATACAAGGAAATCTCGTCTTTATGGTAAGCAACAAAGTGGGACATTTTGCTAAAAACTAACACATATGTTCTTGTAAATTACATAAAATATTGAGTAGTTTATAAAGAGTTTATAACATTTAAAAATACTTATTGGGTTTTCAAGGTTTTTGTAAAATAACAGTTCCAGTCCCTGGATGGACATATTTATCCAGGGATTATGAAACAGGCTATTAAAGTTTTAACCTTTACCTACCGAGGTTATTTTGAGTAAAAATAATTGCAACCTTACACCCTGTGCTTAAAGTTGAAAATAAATATGCAACATCTGTGAGACTCGCACCTCGTGAGTTAAAGGTTAAAGTTGCATGACTCCATCATTAAATATCACTTACCATCTGCCTAATTCTGTGAAAGCTTTTGCCGTGGAACTGGAACGCTTGCTCAAAAAGCACTTTATCCTCCACTGTCCACTCATCCGGAAAGGGAGTGAAGTTTGCCAAATCCATTGAGGCCCGATTCAGGTCATGTTTATGCCAAAATAACATACCGAGTGCCTGTTCACCATTATATCCATATTTTTCTTTAGCTATAGTAATGTATTCATCCACTAAAACAAAATATCATAAAATATTAAACAATAATCTAAATAAATGTCTAATTAATTGAATAGAACTTAGAATTGAAACTTACATTTGACATCAGATATGTCACAAGTAGGTGACCACACAAGCAACGCTCTGTCAGAAATAAGTTCAGGTCTTCGCTGCTCTACGGGCTCCAGCTCCGGGCACACTGCCTGGTAATCCCGTCCTACTCTTATCTTCTCAGCTGCAAATGGCACTACTGCTTGTTTCATGTTACATGACGAGGATGAGATGAGCAGTATGTAGATGGAGGCAGATGTAGATGATGAGAAGCATAAAAAAGAAAGCATGGATTGAGATGACATTGATAATATAATGATAATGATGGTGAATATTAGACAATGTAAAACACCATGATAGATTACCCTGCATTTGAACGACTCATACATTGACGTACGTCCGAGATGAACAAAAACCACATGCATGAAACTGCGATATGTTCACCCAAAAATAAGCTCAACCTTAAGATCAGAAAGCAACCAGCAATTAATAAAGAGTACTTTACCATTTTCATCCTCAGAACTGGAATCTGGACTTCCATGGCCATTGGGGCTAGGCCCTCTCGACCGCTTCCCGTTTCGTACATCATTACTTCGCTCCGCCAGAACCATGATTAATTAAATAAGCACTTACGATAAACTATACAAATTTAAATTAACACAAATCACAAATTCATTTGTTTAAATTAAAATACACAATATAAAAACGAATATTATTAGAAATGCGGAGCTTCGCACTTCAATTCAAACCACCGCATCAATAATTTGACAAACCAGCAATGGCGTGTAACGGTTCATTTAATGGCGTCTGTACTTGACTTGCGGCATTCACTTGGTATTTATTTTGAAAATATTTATTAAAATAAATAAAGCAATAATTGTAACATGAAAATTTAAAAAATCTTGCTAATGAAAATAATAATTCAACACATAAAAAGCGCTCGAAATCATTAATACTATTAGCAAATCAATGGCTAAATTAAAATTTTATACTAGCAACACCACAGGTACAGACTTGACGAAATGAATCGTTGCATACTATTTTAATTAACAAGGATTTATTCAGTGACCTTTTAATTATTGGACCTCAAAAATTAAAATTAGGGCAAGGAACGTTTCAAAATCGTAATTAAAAGGGAAATAATCCAAATAATTGATATCAGAAAAATTATAAGTTGAAAGTTGTACTCCTTACTCCTACTTTTATGGTACACTTTCGAGCAAATAGATGGCTCTAGTAGTGTTCTAATTTCATTGATAATTGTTTAATTTGATATCAATCATTCATTCAATATCGCGTTGGTATTTAGGTATTTGAAAATAGTATCAACCAAGAAATCTCTTTGTCTAATTCCATTTTAAATGTTCTCATATTCTGCAATTATTATTTTTTCATTAATTTCCGGATCTCGGCTCTAACAATTTAGAAGATAGGTACTCAATGAATACAGGGTGAAATCTTTTACATGATACAAAATTATATTTTTTAGTACAAATGGTGCCTATTTTAGGCTCTAGTGCGAGAAGTGTGTCATTTTACGTCAGGTCCAAAATTTCGGAGGGCCATCGCTACTAAAAAAACGTCGTATGAGACACGTGCATAAAGGAAATTTGTGTTTTTCGCACTTGTACTATTCTGGATTTACTCATGATTGCGATCAACTTATACTATGGGACTTATATCGAGTTCGGCATAAAAAATATATAACTAAGTCGATTGCATTAATATGTATACATATTTAAAAGAGAGCAGTATGGATAATTGTATACCTACAACTACATACATATTAATAACTTCTCGATTACAACTAGCGACAGCTGGTTTCACAATTTGTATGGAGATGTACAGTCGTGGCCCACTAATTAAGAACAAATAGGTTATTTACCACTATACAGAGAAAAGTCTGCTATTATTAGCAGAATATATAAATAATAGGCAACCGCCTTTAACACATGATTTATCATGAATCTAGAGATCATTCAATTGACTATACACATGTACTTTAGTTCGCAAACCTAAATAATTAATACGAATACAAACTTGGGACTTTATCTAGTATAATTAATACTGGCACTCTAATTAGGAACACTGTGTTTGAATCCTCGTGTCTTCCAAAATAATTCAATAAAGCCTACACTTTGACGTATTTTGAGCTCCTGCATTTTCTGTCAATAAAACGTGCTTATTGTTTTTGTGAAAATGGAAAAAAAAACGGAGTTCAGATGGCACTATCAGAGAAATCATAATATCGTTGGTTTTTAACAAGAAATGGAGTTATCAAAAAGTCGCTGACCATCTTAAATGTTCTAGGACTAGAGTATCCAACGCCATAAAATATTTTAAGGTTCATGGAACATGTCAGAAGGTCCAACGAAAGAAATGGCCACGAAAGACTACTCCTCGAACGGACGCTCTTATCGTAAGGATGGCGAGAAAGAATCCTAAACTTTCTTCTGTTGAGATTAAACGTAAAATTTTTGGAGATCAACCCGGTCTGGCGGCTCGTACTATTAGAAAACGACTGACCGAAGCAAATTTATTTGGCAGAATAGCTCGCAAGAAGCCTTCGTAAGTAAGAAGAACAGAGACGCACGAACTGAATTTGCGAAAAATACAAAAATTGGACGTTATCGCAGTGGAAACACGTTTTATAGTCTGAGGAAACTAAAATTAACAGAATAGGCTCCGACGGCCAAGTCTACGTTCGTCGACCACCAAATACCGCGTTCGACCCCAAGTATACGACCGTAACCGTAAAACATGGCGGCGGGAACATTAAACTATGGGGTTGTTTTTCGTGGCATGGTGTGGGGCCATTGGTCAGGATTGATGGTATTATGGACCAGTATGTGTACAAAAATATTCTAGAAAACACCATGTTGCCGTATGCTGAAGAAAATTTACCATTTGTATGGACATTTCAACAAGACAACGATCCTAAGCATACGGCAAAATCTGTAAAAGGATGGTTTCGTTGTAATCATGTTTCTATAATGACTTGGCCCTCCTGCAGTCCCGATCTTAACCCAATAGAGAATCTCTGGAACGATGTGAAAAAAAGTCTCGCCAATAAAAATATAAAAAATTTAAACGAGCTTTATGAGGCATCACTAGAAGCCTGGAATTCTATACCTGTGGAGCGATGCAGGGTTTTAGTGGAGTCTATGTCAAAGAGATGTCATGCGGTGGAACAGAACTTCGGGTTTCCTACCAAATATTAATGTAACCGAAGAATTTTCTAGTTAACTTCTGTACTTTTAGGTTGTGTTCTTAATTAGTGTGCCAGATTATTTTTGTTCGTCTAGAGACATGTTAAGTTCAATCGATTTTATTTAAATATATATAAAGTTTTTGCAGCTAATGGTTGTTTAAATTGATTTTTAGAATAATCAAGTTAAATAATAACTCATATTCTCGCAAATAACAATGCACATAAATGATGAATATAGGCGTGTTATGCCATTTTTATGTTACACATTGACTGTTCTTAATTAGTGGACCACGACTGTAGGTAGCTTTTTGGTAAATTTTTCAAATGTCCCATAGTAAAAGTTAGTTGTAATCATGAGTAGATCCAGAAAATATGATTTTGTATCATGTAAAAGATTTCACCCAGTATAATTAGGTACTTATTTGGGCGTAGTTTAACGAAAATGATCTAAAATAAAATGTTGTTGATTTCAATGACTTTCCTTTTTTATTATTATTATTATTTAATAAGCAGGCAGGCAGTTAGAAAACTGATGCAGCCTGATCATTGTGACAATAATCATAGTCAAGTTGTAGATGTGATGTACTCGTCTAGACCATTTTTGAACTTGTTTAAATTTAATTAATACAATTTTGTGGCTGATCTTCGGAGGTACGTCCATTTGGTACTAGTTGAATCTTGGTTCTCCTCATATACAAGGTGACCCATTCAAATCGGTCAGTATGGGAAAGACTGAAACTATAAGACATACGAAGATTTGTTCTTAGGAACCATGTCACCGATTTTGATAAAAGGAAAAACTGCATTCATACATTTGAAAAATAAACTGTACCCAGCCAGGGAATCGAACCCGGTTGTTTTGAAAAAATAAACATACACTATTTCTATTCAGATATCGTTTGTGTAGGTCTTATCTTAAGCAGTAAATGTCTCTAAGAAACATGATGTCTAAAATGAATGGAATTCATTGTTTTCAGGTACTTAAATTTATTTTACTAGGTGTTTATTGTGTAAATCTTAAGAAAAAAAAACTTTTTTCTTTCATATTTATCAACGCTGTTTTTCTTATTATCAAAATCAATGACATGGTTCCTAAGAATAAATCTTCGTATGTCTTATAGTTTCAGACTTTCCCATACTGACCGATTTGAATGGGCCACCCGGTATATTCTTGGTAGTCCTCATGGAAAAGCTCAGTTATTCAGGGTATGTCAGTAAGTACCTAATAGCACCCTAGACTAGAATTCATTTATATAGAAATGAGTGAGACGAAAATGTCGTTGATAAAGTTAAAAGGGTGATCAGCGATTAAATAAATCGTAGGGTAAGGTAGTCAACAATGAACCATAAAAAATCGAACCTTAATTACCTATTAGTTTTTACAGTTCTATTAATTCAAGCAAATTGTTAATTCATTATTGCGGCACCTGCGTTTTACAAGTCATTTTTTAACAGAGAATGAGGGTTGCCTTATACCTGTAAGTTCTTACATAAGTTGTAGGACGGTTGTTGTAAGGAACCACAAAACAGAAAGTTCTGTGTAAGGAACTATACTAAGGAATGAGATACTTGAGATAGTGATATTAATTATTGACTTCTGGAGCATTCCATCATAGATTTATCATAGATTTTGTTTACCTCAGTGCATTCCATGAAAACATCTACTTTTTGTCGCTTACGACTCGCTATGGTAGCTACCCTAATAAAATATGCTAGCTGCTAGGAAACACTGTCAATCTTAAAGCCTTGATATGTTATTATTATTCCGTAACTCAGCTTACTAATTTAATTTCTCAAAAGTATTGAAAAGACAGTGTCGCTTACGAGATGTTTTCATGGAATGCTCCTTCTAAGCATCTCATTCCTTAGGCCAGCCGTACACCTGTAAGTTTTTACGTAAGTTATAGGGAAGGGGCTATGCCAAAGAATGAGATAGTGATTTTCACCTCTCATTCCTTAGTATAGCCATAAATAAAAGAAATACCAGATATATCAAGCCCATACAAAAATATGCGACAGCCAAAATATCTCTCCACACTAGGCGGCGTTAGTAAATTTTGCCTGTTGAATAATTTCAGCACTAGTTGGCGTTAGTTGTCATACATAAGAAGGATTAATACGGCTTATATAATATTTGGACTTACAGTGACATCTAGTGATGAGTAGGTAGTATTGCTTCTGGTGTACCATTGTCGGCCCTACTACTTGTCAGTAGATGTCGCTTTATGATATATTGAAAAAACATGATTACAACACGGACATTGCATCAGTTGCGGAACACATTCGTGCGATAATGTCTAGGACTCGAGTGATGAAGACAATATTTTGCTATATATTTATTACAAAAACAAGCGGAAATATAAAAAATTATTCTGGATGCATCCGTATACCTTTTAATAATTTAAGTTTTTTTTTCCAATGCAATCCACGACTTTTCTGTTACATACTTTTTCCTGACATACTCTGGCAGCTTATCTTATAATTGTACAAACATGCATATTTTTCCACCTCCTGTACGAAATTAACATTAAAAAGTTCCGCTGCCGCCGCCATTTCGTCTGCAACGAGTATGCGACTCGAGTAGCGTGCGACCAGCACGACAGTACCTAGCGAGCGACTGATATAATTATATCAAACGCGTCGTCAACGCGTCTCGTGTCTCGTCGTGTGCGCAAGGTCGTGAATCAATATATATGGCGGATACTCACAAGCGACGCGTAGGATACGGGTATGAAACGCAAATCGCTTGAGAGTCGCCTCGTGAGAGACGGGCCTTAAAATCGCATTGGCAAAACTGGAGAGACATCAATTGTTTGTCGATTGAATAGCTTAAATAAATTATATCGAAATAAACTGTGATGGATGATAAATTACGGAGACTACTTTTAGATAGATTCACTGTTATTTTAATTTTATTGTGTATAAATATTTTTATTGACACATGTAAAACTAGGTTATTCGGTGATATTCAGGTTATTATGTGATGTGTGATATGGACTTAGTTATTTCTTGATATATGCTTTCACTAATTAGCCCTCCTATGCTAAATGACAATAATATTGTATGAAAACATTGGCAACATTAATTAGCGTGACAGTTAATGTACCTAATTAAAGTTTCATTTATTCCCATTGTAAATATAAGAACAGTTTTCTTTCATTTTTGGCTTTTTTGTACATTGCCGTAAGTTGGATTGGAACCTATTATTGGGAAACTATTGGTAGGAATAGAATCGATTGGTATAAAAACTTGGTCCCATAGGTACAAACTTTTTATCCTGAATAGAAACAAGATCCTGTATATTTTTTCTAAAATCTGTAAACGCTAATCTTCATTAATTCGATCGATTTTAATCGAAGGAAGGTATTCTAAGGCCTTCTAATTACCGCGTAACTACTTTAAATCTGGTAGCTGCCCTTACAGACCTAAAATAATTTCCCAAATAGATGTGGTACATAGTGGGTACTTAATAAATGTACGTACGACCTTTTTCACCTTCTTCACGCGGAAAGCTGATCGAGAGACCTGGCAACGAGGCGCCGCCGCCGAGCGGGCGAGGCGACCTCCGCGTCCGCGAGCTGGCAATGCATCACCGCTCGCGCTCGCGCATGTGTTGTACGTCACGGGGCAAATTTAATTGCACGCGCAACTCTAACAAGGAAGGTTAGGGTACCCAACTGTCCGACTCCGATTTGATTCATTTTGATATAATAGAATGTTATAGAGTAGTCTAAAATAACGGACACGTATTTTTTTTGCTGCCCAAACTCAACCTGTTAGGAAAAAAACCGGCCAAGTGCGAGTCGGACTCGCGCGCGAAGGGTTCCGTAAATCCGTACCATTATCAATTTATTATTTAAAAAATACGGTTAAATCAACCTACCTCAAAAACTATAGTCAAACTATAAATCAAACTCCCTACGGTCGGGATTCAATTGTGGAATCCGTCGCTCTATTCAAGATTCAATATACGCCCACTTCGGAAATATACCATTTTGATCCCTTGTGACACAATCTACTATTTCACGCTTATTTTTTTTATGCCAATCGTGACAGATAAAAGACACTTTTTTCCCATAGTAAAATTATGAAACCAGTTTTCTTGAATCTTTGTCTTTTTTGTACATCACCGTAAGGTGACCCCTAGGAAACTATTGGTACTGGATAGGAATGGAATCGATGGGCATAAAAAATAAAGGGAGATTTTTTTTTAAATTTTTCATACAATTTGATTGTGAATTTTAATTCTTGATCTGTGGCTTTTCTAGCCGAAAAATTTTTTTTGGTCCTTTACGAGCTTTTGGTCCTGAACAGAAACAAGATATATTGGCGTCAAAAAAAAGTTTGTCAAAAATGACCATTTTCTCCCACCCTGTATGTTTTTCCAAAATGTGTAAACGCCAATCTTCATTAATTTAAAATCGAGGGAAAGTCTTTTAAGACTATTTTCGCGTAGCTACTCTGAATCTGGTAGTTGCCCTCACTGACCCAAAAATAATTTCCATCCGGTATACAATCTGTTACCGGCGTCCGGGCATTTATAAAAACCGGTAATATGAGTTACCTACCGTACTATAGTTTTAGTAAGTTCAATAATATACCTAAACAAACATTTTCAGTAGCCTTTGCCCAATGATTTGATGTATACAGTATGTTACCGGCGACCGGGCATTTATTAAAATGCGTAACATGGTTTGCCGGACTTTAAGCGTAGTAAGTGCAATAATATAAGTAAACGTATTCAGTGATGTGTGGCCAACGGTTGTATGTGTACAGTCTGATACCAGTAGGCAGTGATGATGGTTGCGTTTTTATTGTTTGTCGTAGTTTCTGTTACTTTTTAATATGAACGAGTGACACATGCCACGATAAACTGGACCATCAAAATCCTCCAGATATAAATTGTCTGTAAGCTGTAAATGTTGGGGGTAGGGACAGAGTTGGGCAAAAATTATCTTTTTACAAATAACCGGATCGATAACTAAATCATCTTTTATTTCAATAACTAAATAATCCTTCATTTGTTATTTTGAATTTATCTAGATGAATTAACTTTTATCTAAATAAATTATTTGACGTTTGAAATAAAAGATGAATTAACTTTACTTAAGTTTACTTTATGTCATGAGCAATGTTCATTGACCTATACCTAAACTGGACTGAGTACTGCAACAAAAAAGTGTGACCGACAGAGAAAGCATATCAGAGAATTGCATCTCGTTTTAATTACGGTGACCATGCTAACATTACGATCTATGAGAGTTGACACTTTTTTTACTAAAAAAACTGTCTATTGTTAAACAAAGTCATTGTGAAAACTCTAATCAAATTATTTATAAACTAAATATTTTGATGTGCGTTTTTATCTTTATCCCAAGTAGTGACACTACTTAAATAATACTATATAGATTTTATGTTTGTGGTAATCGATTCTTTATTTCCCAAATCTCTTAGAAATGTACTTCTCCCATGGCGAGCCATACGTAAATTGAAAAACTTGGAGGCAATTGCCTTTATAATTTGGGTTTCATAATGATCCTCTGTGAGTATGGATGTTCTAGTCTAGGGTATTCAGGCATTTGTGAAATTTGTGTGTGTTTGGCAATTTGTGAAAGTTTGATGTTATATGTTGCATCGTTAAAACCACAAGACAATTTCGGATGGCGTCTTTGATTGCTTGGGTAGAACTTAACACTCGTAATCTCAAACAACAGCCATTTGAGCCTTGGACCGAGCTGTTTCCATATAAATGCCCACTAAATACTGTTTAACGAACTAAATACTAAAATTGCAACCATATACGTAATCATACCGGCCCAAATCATAGCCACCCTAATGTGTTTTTTATACAGGTAACTTGTGTAACTGATACACCATCCTCTAGTTAGTTGCTCTCACTCGGACCATTTTCACTAGTCTCTTTTTATTACAGAGATGTGTCCGTCGTGCTCACTGATATTGTTTAATTTTTATTGACTAACAAAAATGAGTAGGTATGATATGAGTACCTAGTCCAGTTTAGGTATAGGTCCATGGCAATGTCATTATGACTGTTTAACCTGACGTTTTAGATGAGCTTACTTCAAGAACAAACGAGGCCCGTTATCTTCATCTAGATAATTTATCTTAATAAAAGAGTTGACAACTAAAATATTTGCAATTGAATTATCTTCGAATAAATTCATCTGAGATGATTTTATTGAAAATAGTTATCTAGATAACTAATTAAGAATGCCCAACTCTGGGTAGGGAGATGGTCACGTTCGGGTGTGCGTCGCTGTACTAACGGACGAAGCCTCAAGTCCGTCATACGCGTCCTTGTCGGCAGTAGGTCGAATCTGCCCCGTCTATTCTAATGGGTAGATCGCACCCCTCGGGCAATGCTGGTGACCATAACATAACATACATTTTTCAATGGCATGTAAAAATGAATATTAGAGAGATAAATGCATATAGATACTTAAATACCTGGCTGCCTCCTAGCCACGACCAAGAAACAAATATTCGTGATAAATAAATACACAAATAATTCCCTCGCCGGTATTTGAACTCTAAACACTATACGTATAATTATGTATACCGAAATACGATTGAAAATAAGTTGCATATCGAAAATAAGTTGCAAGAGAAAGATGGCCGAAATTTTCATTTTTCGAAGTTCGCGATAAGCCTAGAGGATTAGCTAACTAAATACATATAATACTTACATACAGCAACTAGTACCATCATGGAGACTTTTACTCGTCACTGAGTAACGAGATGAAGATTTTAGAATTATAACTAACTCTAACATATTTAAATATTTAGCAAACGGGTTACTCACGCAATTTATGTCGATACAAACATACATACATGTCCGGCAATTGGATGTAGTTATGCAAAAGGGAACCAAACCACAAGAATTTTTCATTCTAATTAACACCATAAATCAAAATAAACAAGTTAATCTTTGAAATGACAATTTCATGTGGGTTGGTTCCTTTTTGCATAACTACGTCCAATTATCGACGTAAATAAATTACGTGAATAACCCGTTTGCAAAATATTTAAATGATGATGATGATGATACCTAGATGAAGATTCTTGACAATGTCATGAGCACTATTTAATTAAAAAATCTAACTAAAGAAATGTAACTCAAATAAAAGCCCGCTTGATGGTAACAGACTGTATGTATATCAGTTATCACTTGAAATGTAGTAATAAACTCAAATTTGTGCGCCTCCATAGGTACAGTCGACAAAAAATGTGGTCTACCACTTTTAGACTTTATTATGACTAATAATTCATCATCATCATAATCATCATCATATCAGCCGAAAGACGTCCACTGCTGAACGTAGGCCTCCCCCAAAGATTGCCACAATGACCTGTCCTGCGCCACCCGCATCCAGCGGGGTGAGGCGGGCGGCGACGGGTGGCGGGCGGCAGCGGGGGGAGGCGGGTGGCGACGGGTTGCGGTGGGTGGCGACGGGGACGGTTGGTGACGGGTGGTAGCGGGGGGAGGCGGGTGGCGGCGGGCTGAGGCCGGGGGTGGCGGGCGGCGACGGGAGGCGTTGGGTGTCGACGGGTGGCAGTGGGGGGAGGTGGGTGGCAACGGGTGACGGCCACGCAACGCGCACGTACACGCATCTGGTGTGACCCAGCCAGAGTTGGGCAAAAAGTAATATGAATACTCCTTCCGATTACTTTTGTATGTGTACTTTGTAATATATATTACAAAGTACACATACAAATGTAATATACAGAAGTAATCATATTACTTTTTGCCCAACTCTGGACCCAGCCTTTATGATTGCACATAATTATAAATAGTACCAATATTATTGCCACGTTTCATATAGTTGCTCAGGCATATACTATGCGAGTGTGCGAGCGGGAGGATAGTAGGCGCGCCGTCACGTACAGAGCAACAGGAGCGGGGCCCGCGGGTGAATTCAGATTTTTTCCTACGTTGATGCCCGCTCTTATAAACTACAATCAATTTCATCGATAAATTACCATCCAATTGTTTTGTGCCCACGATACCTAATTAAATGGCGGCAAATTTAAAATTTCAAACAGACGAATGCGGGTGCATGAGGTATTTCTGGAATTATACGTTGCACTGGATGGATGGAAGGCGGCCACTTCAGTTTGTCTTTCCTTTATACGTAATTTCCTATGGAGTTAATATTCTATACTTAAAATACCTAAATATATTAATATTTGTAAACTATGTACGATTAATATTTTAATAATCGTATTTTTTTTCAATTATGTTGAATTCGAACGTAGAAATGGAACATTATCGTCGAAGGTCAAATGGAATTTAAAAAAAATGGTTTGGTAGAATAACCTCGCGATAGTTCTTCGGTAAATTTGTTGCCAGCTGTAGCTACTGGCTAAGTGGCAAGTTGGCAACGTCGCTCGTTCGCTTGCAGTGGTGATTCTATTTTGCAAGTTACCTATTAGGCTATATGTAGACTATACTGACTTGACGCTTCAATCATGATATTTATGATGGTGAAATTTGTACCGTGATTTATAATACGAGATACGAGTTATTACTGTTACCAGTGGCGGCTGTAGGCGCTGCACTAGGTACCTACCATAAAATTTGATAGAATCGTCATCAATATTCATTTTTAAATACTCCACGACATTTCTATATTTTTGTTTTCATATAAATAACTATAACTATAGTGGACACCACGCCACTGCCGTTCCCGCAGTTCTAAAATTTCGCGCCGTGAGCATATTTTTGGGATTTTTATTTTTGCTGGTGCAAATATCGAATTTGACGGAAATGAGCCTATGATAGGCGACAGAGATTCAGATGAGCGTATATTTAGGGATTGGCTAAACATCTAATAATTCATTTGGTGTTAAACCGTATCCCGAGCTCCTTTAGGATCTAAATCTACATATTAGCATCAACAGCCCTTCCGCGAAAATCGAAATCCGCAAATTTCGAGGATTAGTCCCGCTCACGACACCTTCGTTGGAGTGAAAGAGAAAAATCTTCGAAATTTACGAATTTCGATTTCTGCGAACTTCGAAATCGGCAAATTTTGGGGATTTTTTGCTGTCCTAATCAATTCAAGACGCCTTTGTTGAAATAACAGAGCTAGATGTTCTAAATTTACGGTTTTCGAAGTCTGTGGTAGGCTTTTTACTTAAAGTGACAAAGACACGATGTATGTTTACAAATTTCGATAGTTCTGGAAGCTTGGAGTGACAGAGAAAAATCCTCGAAATTTACGAATTTCGTTTTTCGCGGTAGGGCCACAGGGCTTTATTTGCGGTTTTACACTTATATTCGCGTCCTCTCTTATATTTGTGTGCAAAATTGATTTTAGTGACATCTATGGCCTCTTTTGTCCTAAACGGATCTATCCATTTAATGTTTTACTCCGATAGCAAGCTAAAAATCAATGACGAGATCATTAATCTATTGTACGATAGATGGCGTTTAAATGAATCAATGCTAATAAATTTAAAATCTTCATACATATATTTTTATTGTTTAAAAGGCTGTAAAATGATTTTCTTTGCTACGATATGTTAATTCAATTAAAAATATATATTGTCAGATACTGAGAGGGGAGAATATAAGCAGTCAAAATACGTTTATGTACCAATGGCGCACGCGGCGCCATCTGTTAACTTTTTTGAAAAATAATTTAGAGTTGTATGGGGCGAACAGTCTATGTATAAGTTAGTCTATGGTATAGCTCCGTCCCTACAACTTACGTCAGAACTCACGTAAGTCCGTAAGTCCGGCCTTACTTTTGTTCATATTAGCCTTTTTTGTACTGCCGATTGTTTTAGTTATGTTGTTTTTTTTTTCAAACTTCAATCTTTCGTTCTATGGACAACCAACTCTTCCTGTCTACATTTTTTAAATATGCCGCGTTTTCTACTGAGAAGCTGGTTGGACAGAGTATATCACTACACTTGGAATATTATGTGATCGTCTCTGTTGTTTCCTTGCATGCACTTTTCAAAATAATATACGTGTCATTCAGTGGCAAGTTTATTAAATTTTAGCAAAAAAAAAACATTTCGTTATTTTTACTGCGTTTTCTGTTTTAAAATTATATCCGGTTTCTAGTTTCAGAACGCGTGGCTATTTGATTTGACAGATGATGAGGTGTTTGAGAATATTTTTTGCCATTCTTTCCAACACGTTTAAAGAATGTTATCAAAATAGATAACGATGCTGTATTATCTTTCGACTAGCAGTTCGTGAGGTCGTGCTAGCGATAACAATTGCATTATAATAATAAGTTTTGGTTAGAAATGCGCGTTCCGTGACGGTACGGCTCGCCGTTTTTGGAGTCGTGTGTTTCGTTTATTTCTGTAAAGGGCGCGCAAATATTATGTTTGTTATATAACGAATGTTGTTAGTTTGTCGCGAGTGAATTAATTTGGCGTGTAAGATGAGGGTGGTGGCTTTGGTGAGCGGCGGGAAGGACAGCTGTTACAACATGATGCAGTGTGTTGGCGCCGGGCATACACTTGTGGCCCTGGCGAACCTCCAGCCGCAACATAAAGGTTAACACGTACGCTACTCGATATAGACGCATGTCGTATGTCACATTCTCTAAGAGCTTGTTGATCGTGACAGATCACGTTAACTTTTACTGATAAGATAATTGATGAGTTAATTGCCGATTTATTTTGGTTACGGTATTATCTCATTTTTAACTTAAATTTCATGTCTTTCAGTTAGATCACATTTCTTACATACAGATTATACTTGAGAATTTTATCAAAATATCTTTCTATTCTGTAATTGTTTTTTAGTAATTTATTAGTTAAATAAAATAAATTGCATCCACATGATACTGAATAATAAAAAGCACAGGATGAGCAAGAGGTGGTATTCTACTAATAAAAACTTAATCTTTCAGACATCTTTTAAATATAAAGCAAAACAAGCTTGTTATCTTGCTCAAGCTCTTGTCCAAATTAAATCTTAATAAGGCACAACTGATGTCAAAATCACATATTATCTAGTTGACAGACTTATGGGAATTTCCATTATCATTTCTAATTAACTAAACCTGTATTGTATTTCTAATACAGGCTTCCATCCCTACCCTAATTAGTTTTCCACTTGGCATACATTTTTAGTGGCTTTCAATAATTTAATAATGTGGTCAATATAATTATGCACTACAACTGTCAATGGGATCAGGTTATTCCTACTGTATATTTGACATATGGGAAATTCAATTGCTATGTAAAGAGTAGAGTGTATGTAACAACCACACGACACCACATTTTTTTATTTTATTTTTTCCCTAGTTAAAATGTCTCAATAGGTTAAATGATTGGAATCAAACAAATTTATTTTGCTTGTTATAAACACTTCAACACTTACAGATGAGTTGGACAGCTACATGTACCAAACAGTCGGTCATCAGGGTATAGACCTCTATGCAGAGGCCATGGGTCTGCCGCTGTACCGGGAGGTGATATCGGGCACAGCAGTGGACCAGGGCAAGAACTACCGACCCACGGACAGCGATGAAGTGGAGGATATGTATAGGCTGCTTGCTAGAATTAAGGTAACATTCAACTGAAAAATATTGACAAGAATACTTCTTTATAGTTATTGGATAGGGTAAAACATCCAGTTCTTAGCCAGGCAATGTTTGTTAGCCTCTGCCTTGTATGAGTGGGAAAATTGAAATATTTGTTACACCCTATTCAAACATCAAACTCATGTAAGGCAGATCACTAGTACTATTCTACCCACTGACAGACCAGCGCAGGCTTTCGGGCTAGCACTACGCTGAGTTGGGTCCATTTCGTGATGCACCAACTATTCTTTGTTAATTATTTTATTTATACTGTCTTGTCTTGTGTGTCATGAATAAATGTTTATTATTATTATTTGACATGTCATGAGAGTCTTATCACAGAAATCAAAGCATGTGAGTGTGTATTTGAGGCTATCTAAAATTGTCCCATCAGACATCAGAAAATTGTTTGGTCTTAATATGATTATGATAACAGCGGAAGATAGATGGGCAGAATAAGAATAACAAAGGGTTTTGTTTGTGTTGCTAGGTGAAGTAGAAACAAGTATTCTATGAACCTGTAACAATGTTAAAACAAAAACAATCATTTCTGCTCTCATGTCAGCTCAGGATTTTTTATTTCTCCGTGACTTATCATCACAATAATGACTACTTACTACTATTTAAAACTGAAGTGCACTAAATCTATATGTGTGCAACTCACATATAGTTAAAATTTACTACATTTATTTTGGTTGACAGTATAAGCTGCCACTTTTATTCAAAGGAGTGACAAATTGTTGTTCCACTTTTTTATGCCAATGACCTGAGAATTGCTTGCCATCTTAACTAATCAATGTATGCCTTGTTATCTTGTCAAGAGTCAAATATTTACTTGTTCAACAGTATATGTTCTAAGTTGTGAAATCTTGATATATGTTCCACATGTCTCTATAATTCTGTTTTATACTGAAAATTTAAATATAATTTAATATTAACTTATGCATAGATCAATATAATGATATCCATGATTTTGATATGGTCTACATATTTAATCTGTCAAATGGACCATGACCATTGCTTCTACTATACTATTTTTTTCTGTTTCTACAACTATAATAAGGAAACATCCTCCTGTTATCACATCATTAACAGTAATCATGTACTTCAAAGTAATAGCTTGGCAATTATGCTCGAGTTATCTCACTTATCATATCCTATTATGTATTTTGGTGTTATGAAACATTAATTATCCATTTAAGTGAAATGCCGGGTAGTAATTAATTGTAGATAAAAATATGTGGCATTACCTACTAAAATGGTCTCTATTGCCGTTCTCGTTTACCCTTTTATTAACAATACCCTCATACAAATACGACACAGTACAATGGGAACGCCTGTGACAGTATAGTTTATTGGATATCAAAATGTATGTACATAATTAGTGGTTCCGACCACGGTTGACATTTAGCAAAAGAAATATCTGTATTTATGGCAAATTTGTGTCCATATCTAAATCTAGAATATCCAATATTTGGATGTTAAGATAGATATAAATGTTTTAGAGAGTTTTATACTCAATTATGTCAGCTTCGCAGGTTTTGTTCAAGTTTTGCTTCCATTGTCCGACCACTATACATAATACTTCAAAACACTCCTGGCATGTTTACAAAACTGCAATTATCTCACATAATAAATCAGTACTTCTGATAACTAGCTTATTTGCTGCTGTTTATCGTGTGACGTCATTTGTAATCACTTTCAGAGCGAGATGGCTATAGAGGCAGTTGCAGTGGGGGCCATTTTGTCTGATTACCAAAGAATAAGAGTTGAAAATGTGTAAGTACTTCTTGAATTCCAAAACTTATAAACGCTTGTCCACATGTCACTCTCCCTTAACGTGATCTTTCGTGTTTTGTTCGTCCCCCGTTATCGAACCGTGATTTGTGCACATTGCACAAGCCCTAAGCATAGGGTTGCCATCCGTCCGAGTTTTTCCGATTTTTTCCCAGCATAGAGGGCGACCGAGGAGAGCGTTGCGTCAGTTGTATTTACGTGTTCAAAATTTAAAATCTAGGGCCGAGCCCGCTACACGCCTCGATTAACCGACTATGTCCGGGTTCTGGGTTCTAAAATCCGGGATTTTAATGCGTCTTGTCCTGGTTGCCAAATTCTACTGATGGCAACCCTACGGAAGGCTGGACTCAGCAAAGAGATTTTCTGTTCTCGAAATTCGCGAAACCAGGACCAAAACACTTTATGTTGTAAGAATTATTTAGATTATTGTACAATAATAGTATAAGCGGAATAGGGTATCAAGACAAACCACATTGGTTTAATGATACTTTTAAGGAAAGTGTATAATATTTTATTAAATTATGTCAATAAATAAAAAAAAAAAAAAAAAACTCAAACTCAGACTCAAAATACGGAACCGCCGGGACATTTGGCGTAAATCCCTTTTTTCCTGGACTTGAATTAAATGACGACAAATAGGTACTTAAATTCAATGAAGAATGAGAAACCCACATATGAAGGGTCCACGGAAAAACATGTCGAGTGCCTAAAAAAATCGGCAAATTCACACCTTATTCTGTTAGTAAGGTGGTTTTTCCTTCTGTAATTTGAATTGACTAGACATGTTCTTTCCGTGGACGCTTCATATTTAAAGTGTCTGGAGAAAACATGGACACTTTTGTTACCTATAATTCCTAAAATGTTGCCATTGGCATTAACACAGTTCCACATTGTCATTGGGTGAATTGAATTTAGTTCGATTATCGGTTTATTAATAGTTATTTATGTGGCTGGCGCATAATAAGACTCGTGTGATCTTATTATGAAACTCGCCTACGGCTCGTTTCATAAAACCACACTCATGTTTAATGCCTAATTATGTACAGTCACATACATAACTTTATCTACATCCATATCATTAGTTTAGAATGACAATTTACCTTTATTTTCATTGATATCCACTAAGTAATTACCTCTAAATATAAAAATTCAAATCAGTTGAAATCACTCAATTTTAGTAAGGATATCCTACAATAAATATTTATTGAAAAAAAAACAACAAAAAGAAATTGACTTCATAATGTTAAAATTAATATCATGACGACGATACTTTAATGTCAACATTATGATGCACTGTACTCTGCCTGTACTTTAATGTTAACATTATGATACAGCCACAGACACCGGTCTCTTAATATAGGTCATTACATTACCGCTTCTGAATACATAACAGGGAAATTATGATATTCCTGTAGATAAACAATCTTACAGACATGGTGAAAGATCTTTTCCCTTCGTATTTAAAAAAAAACTTCGGAATTTATACCTCTCAATTAGCAACAGTGCAATGTATATTAAAGTTGATTGTGACAGCAATATGGATAAATCCTCAAGACTGTAACATCAGTTACCAATTCTTTTTTATGTTTACAGGGCTCCACTAGACATACGGAAACCCAACTTTTATTAATTAATTTCATTAAAAACAACCAACTTCCACCAATGTCTCCATATGTGGTTTCCTGGTGGTCCTATCATATGTGGTTTCCATTGAAATAGGCACAGTGTCACACCATCATTGGTTTCCTATAATCAAATCCTACTTTCTGAATGCAAGTTCTTGTAAATCAATGAAAATTACCAAAACCGCCATGCATGTACCTATTATAACATTTGAAGAGATCCCTCGATTTCTCCAAGATCCTATCATCAGACCCCAACTTGGTGCGAACGGAACCATCTCGGGGTTATACACAAAAAAAAATTGAAATCGGTTCACGCTTCTCGGAGATATCGGGAAACATACATGTCATACATACAATAAAAAAAAATCTGTCGAATTGACTCCTACTTTTTTGAAGTTTAAAAACACACGAAAGAATTGGTAACAGTTGTTACAATTTTGTGGATTATATATCCATATGAATTCGGAAGTTTACGTGAAAAACCGAATGGAAAGCATTATGCCTTCCACTGCGAGCGAAACGGACTCATTAATAGCTCCGTTTAACTTACACCGCTGGTGTGACTTACAGCCGTCAACTGCATACTGGCACTTGGCCAGCGATGAACGTGAAACGGAGCCATTAATGAGTCCGTTCCTCTCGCAATATGAGGCGGGCATTAGGCACTACGCCTTTATCTAAATATTTTTTCAGGTGCCGAAGGTTAGGTCTAGTCTCTCTCGCGTATTTATGGCGAAGGAACCAAAAGGAACTTTTACAAGAAATGATAACTAGCAATGTTGAAGCTATTATAATCAAGGTTTGTAATCATTGAATTTAAACTATTGTGGGACATTATGGGTGAATCAACTTTTGTTTGTCTGTTATCGCCATGGTTACGGTCGCCTGAGTCACGCTGGTTTTATGCGAAATTATGCTACTTAAATTATGCAAACATATATTTTTCTGGTGTTAATAAACCCTTTCCTTAATGGGCCACCTTACATACATGCATGTTTGCATAATTTAAGTAACATAATTTTGCATAAAACCAACGTGACTCAGGCGACCGTAACCATGGTAATAACAGTCAGAAAAAAGTTGATTCACCCTTATACACAGTAAAACACGCTCTCCGAAACATCGCGCGTAAGGATGTGTTGTATGAACCGCTATAAATGTATGAATATGATAAGTATGATGCAAATAGTAAAAAAAAAAGTATTAAGGTAAAGCTACGTGTAACTAAGGGATTTAAGGTCGCAGGAGTCCGCTGGATACGGGTGGAAAAGTTTTATGTACTTAGAAAAATAAAAATGTTTGGTTCATGTAACATTTTTTCAAAATAAAAGACGTTTAAACTCACGTGTATTTAGAGTATTCAGACACTACGCGCGACACTTTTAATTGTATTTACATATATTATACACGGTGCTCGCGAGCATTGCGAAAGATTTTAACTACGCATTCTAGACATCAAAATAAACAATAAATATTATGAGACCTAATGTGTAATTCCAAAAAAAAAAATTTTGTTCTTTTTTTTAGACTTTTTGACATTTAATACTTTTATGATAATAACAACAATTTGTTAAAATTAAATTTTTCAATGATTTTTTTTAGATTTTTTTTACACGTTTTTTCGTCAAGTCTATTCTTATTTTTTGATTGTCAGGCAAAAGGTGTGGTAATATTAGAACACATTGTGTTAGCATTGTGATCAAAAAGAAGTTTTATGACTAAACTTATTACGAAAAAAGGTTAATTATCTCTGGAAACAAGCCGAATCCAGGAAATTTTATATAACATTAAATACTCTAAATATGCTCAGGAATTAAAATCTTTCGGAATGCTCACAAGCACCGTGTATAATGTATTATGTTTTACGATAGTTTAAATTAAATTAAACCATATTTTTAAGGCGATAAACAACACAGGTTTTTTTAAAAATTTGATTTATTTTCCAACAGGTAGCCTGCCTAGGTCTAGACCCTCGGATACACCTAGGCATGTCGATCCGCGACATCCAGCCGCACCTACTGCTGATGCAAGAGAAATACGGCCTGAACGTGTGCGGAGAGGGCGGCGAGTATGAGACTTTCACGCTCGACTGTCCGCTGTTTAAGAAACGGCTAGTCATGTGAGTGATAGTAAAGCTGTATACTAATGTCAGTAGAATCTAACAAAATGTAAACAAACCTTTAAAACACAATCTTGGTTTTAACTATTATTAAAACTTAAAATCTTAAACCTTGGGTTCACATACATTTTTAGTTAAAATTATTATGATTATCTGCTTTTGTCATTTGAAAATTGTAAAATTGATTATTATGTGGATTAAATAAATAAATAATTTGTATTTAATTTTTTTATGAATATAGATATTAAAATAAACTGTTAGCTATACATTGGTGTACCTTATGTCTTTTCTCATAAGGACTACAGTACAGATGTACAGTTAAGAGGGTTGCTGTTTGTACAGTCGAAGACAAAATAAGGGGTATACAAAAACGTTCAAAAATATGTCCCTGTGCACTCTAATTCTGTGTAATAAGAACGTCGTAACATATTTATGAACGGATTCTTTCGATACTTATTTTTGCACTTGACTGTACTATCGACCGAATTGATTCCTGATATATTATGATAGAATCTTATCTTAGTAACGAACGATTAAAGTCAAATGTGCAACAGTTGCTACAATTTAGTAAAATGTGTTTATAACGTTACGTTGATATGTTTATTGATTATTAGTGGGTTAGGTTTCAATTTTGCTGAGAGTACAGTAAAACCTTGACGATACGAACATACGAACTAATTGGTCAAATCAATATATTTATTTGAATATACACAGCAGAGGATGTTATTGTTACATTACATTGCGAAACATGTTTTGTTTTATCAAAATAAGATACAACATTTTTAATCAATTCAAAATGTCCAATAGTGATTGGGCGTTTTCGCGAGAAGAGATCCAAAAAAAATTTTTTTTAAGGTAGGTAAATTTAATGATTTTCCTACTCAGAATAACGAGTTCTTTCAATCTAGGAGAAAAAAAGTACAAGAAAAAAATGGTCCCACATTTTTCATACATTTTACATGCTCTCCACTTTGTAACCGCTGTACAAAGTGTTTGAAAAACGGTTACTTACGTATAGAAACAAAAAGTTGGGACACTTTTTTTCTTCTAGTAGGATCGAAAGAGCTCGTGATTCTGAGCAGGAAAAACATAAAATTTACCTGTTTCAGAAAAATAAGTTTTTGTATCTCTTCTCGCGAAAATGCCCGATTAATAAAAGATATTCAGATTTGCGTTAAACTCACGGTACATACAAGCTCAATATAGACGTACATGTCTTGGGACATTTGTGGACTGTCTATTTCTTTAGTATATGATTTATATAAAATTTATAATTTCATTGTTTTATCCCTACTAATTAAGGCCATTTTGTGATACACAGAGATGAGAAAGAACTGATCGTCTGCTCAGACGATTCCGTGGCCCCGGCCGGATACCTCAACCTCAAACTCCACCTCGAACCAAAAACCACACAACCGACCGTCGAACTACCTCCCACAGTTAAAAACGCCTTAGACTACGTAAACGACTTAAGTGATACCGTCTTCAGCGACCTAAGCGACATAGAGCTGAGCGAGACGGAACTAGAATCTATTGAGAAGTTAGAAAAAGAGGAAAAAAAGAAGCACAAAGAACTGAATCCATTGCTCAACACTGATAGCGTAGATACTGACCAGGATAGCGTAGAAAGTATAGGTTATAACTATGATATGCATAGTCATAGAGAGATACACCCAGTGCTGGACCATAGTTCGATATACGGGAATAGCCATGGGTGGTACTATATTGGAGGGATCGTTGGAGAGGGCGTTGACACTGCAGAAGCGACGAAGGATGCCATGAAGAAACTCATTAGTAGGTAAACTTGTTCGCGAGATGTTATTTTGGTATTGAATAATATTTAACCACGTAAGACCCAATGTAAATGGTTGTTGTAATCCAATTAGAATCTTTCATGAACCAATTAAAGCAGAATTTCTTTTACTTACTGATTTGTAATCAGCTTTGAAACGGGAAATAGAATCCAAAACGCTAAATGGGACTTTTCCATTACTGATTTGTAACCATGCTTAGCAATCAGCTACCAAATACGACTACGAGATGGGAAAGTTATTCTCATTTTATAGCTGGCTACCAGGCGGGAAACCATATTTCCAATTTGAAAGCCAGCTACCAAATCCGGCTACGAGGTGGGAAAAGTATCCCCATTTCATAGCCGGCTAACAGACGGGAAACTATATTTCCCATATTTGGCAGCCAGCTACCAAATCTGGCTACCAAACTGTACTAAAGGGCAGTCATAAATTGTCCCTTGATATTAATTCCATAATAAATTTCAGACCTCCTAACCTCGCAAGACATGAGGCTCGAAGACATATGCTCCGTCAACATATACATGCGAGATATGGGTGACTACGCGGCGCTAAATGAAGTATATGTGGACACATTCAACTTCGTCAATCCGCCTACTAGGGTATGCGTGCAGTGTCCACTGCCAGATGATGTGGGCCTTATATTTGATGCTGTAAGTATGTACTATAAATACAGGGTGAAACATGAGTCGTGAACAGTAATACGTTTTTTTTGTTTCAATTGAATGCCCAATTGAATGTTTTTTTATTATTTATTTGTATTTTTTGTGGCTTTTTCTAAATTTTAAGGTGTTTTTCAAAAATAACAGCTATTTAAGCTATTTAAAACGTTAAATGAAATAAATGTTATTTAATTTTACACGAAATTACAAAATTGTCGTTATTCATTACTTCAATTTGAAGAGGTCAATTAAATTATTCCATTAATTTGTCTTAAAAATTGTTTTGGATATTCTAAAACCAAAAAATACAAAAACAGAAACACAAAAAAAAAAAAAATTGAAATAACTTGTAAATTTTTAAGTAACTTCCGGCATTTAATTGTTAGTTGTTTATACAGTTAGAAAAACGTATTACTGTTCACGACTCATGTTTCACCCTGTATACTGTATATGAGTCAATCACTGAACGTAACTATGGCAACGAATGTCATAAAAAAGTGATTGACCCATATATTACACCTTACCACCACCACCTATATAAAAAAAGCTTTAAATATTCTGTATAAACAAGAGAGTCTGGAAGAGATCGCTCTTTAGCGATAAGACCGCCTTTTGTTTACCTCTTTCAAACATGTACTTTTATTATTTGTTTTGTATTTGTCTTTGAGGTGCAATAAAGAGTTATTGTATTGTATAAACAGGTGGCACACAAATCGAGCGGTCAGAACAACGACCCAGAAAGTAACTCCAAGGAACGAGTGACAATGCACGTGCAGGGTATCTCTCACTGGGCGCCAGCCAACATTGGCCCTTATAGCCAAGCTGTTAAGGTAAGTTATTAACATTTTCAGTAAAAAGATCCCAACCTGCTACCGCCCAGAGGCCTGATAAAAGGTCTCGTCAAACAAATTAAATCCTATTATTTCCTGCACGATGAATTCAAAATTAACTGGCAATTTTTATTGTCTGGGCGGTAAGAGGTTAGTGGAATCCCAAAAAAATATTGTTAAGAGTTTTGTAACGATAATTGCGAGCGTTTTAGTGAAAACGTCCTACAATGTTATTAATTTTGCAGTAAAAAGAGCCCTTCATTAGTGGAATCCTAAAAAGTTAAATCGTGATCAGTTTTGTATCGATAGTTGCGAGGGTTTTAGTGAAAATGTCCTAATTTGTTATCAATAAGTTACTTTAAGTTAAGTTTCTTTCAGAATTTTTGATAACACTTATGTCGAAGTTTAATTTTGTAAATTTCTTGTTTCAAAAATATCATGGTATGTTCATAAATAATAAGTATTTTGAAAGATATCAAAATTTTCTTTAACCTTTTGAAACTTTCAAAAATCTTTTACGTCTATTCTCAGCTTCAAAACTTCATCAACGTGAATGCAGTAATTTTTTGGGCATCTTGTATATGTATTTTTAGTACCAGGGGCCCGTTTCTCGAAAGCTTGTAACTTGTAATACAAGTGGAAGTCTCTTTTTGACACTGTTCATTAGATAAGGACTTCCGCTTGTATTACAAGTTACAAGCTTTCGAGAAACGGGCCCCAGATGGTGCCTTTTTACGCGTTCCAAAACTTTGGTTGGCCATTTGTACTAAAAAACGTCGTACGAGACTCGTGCAAAAAGGATGTACTATTTTACTCCAGGTGGGCGAAGTAATCGGCACATGCGGCCAAATAGCCCTAGTCCCCGGCTCCATGCAGCTCCTCGAAGGAGGTCCGCGGCGACAATGCGCGCTCGCGCTGCGTCACCTCACACGCGTCGTTCGCGCCGTGTGCCCACGCGCACATATCCGCAGTGTTGCGCAGGTAGGCCATTTTAACCGACTTCAAAAAAAGGAGGTTCTCAATTCAACAGATTTTTTTTTGTTGTATGTATGTTACTTGATATCTCAGAGAATCGTGAACCGACTTTAATTTTTTTTTGTGACCAAACGTGTATAACCCCGAGATGGTCCCGTTAGCACCAAGTTGGGGTCTGATGATGGAGAAATCGAGAGATCTCTTGAAATGTTATAGGTACATGTACTTATGGCGCCTTTGGTAATTTACAGTCATTTACAAGAATTTGCATTCAGAAAGTAGGATTTGACGAAACCAATGATGGAAACAAATCGGTAATCTTGGAGAAACCGGTTGAACTCGGTTTTTAAAATTTTTAATTTGGTGATTATTTATTGTTGTATGTATGTTAGTCGATATCTCCGAGAATCGTGAACCGACTTTAATTTTTTTTTTGTGATCAAACGTGTATAACCCCGAGATGGTCCCGTTGGCACCAAGTTGTGGTCTGATGATGGGATCTTGGAGAAATCAAGGGATCTCTTGAAATGTTATAGGCACATATGGCGCTTTTGGTAATTTTCATTCATTTACAAGAATTTACATTCAGAAAGTAGGATTTGATGATAGGAAACCAAATCAATTTATTTATTATTTATAATGATGGAAACCACAGATGAATAGAATCTTGGAGAAATCGGTTAAAGATTTTTAATTTGGTGATTATTTGTGTAGTTTTTTAGTAAAACGTCCCACTGTCGCTTACCATAGAGACGAGATTTCCTTGTATCTTCATATGAATAAACTGACAATGCGGCTTTATGGTAAACGACAAAGTGGGACGTTTTACTAAACTCATTCACATTTAAAATTAGTATTGTAGGTACGATATTAATAACGAGAGTGTTAGAAGAAAGTGAAGTGGCTTTTAATGACTCGAGTTTGTATTCCGCTTACCGACCGAGATGCATACAATGTTTTTCATCTCTCTTGCGAAAAAAAAAAAGTTTAATTATTATTAAATGACATACAAACATTTCTATAAATCCCGCGATGCCTGCAAACAATGGTGCGCTTAGAAAGTTTGTTTGATGAAAAAACTTAAATCAACTATAATTTCCAGAGTGTCTGCTACATGACCCACGGCGGCATCGCGAGCGAAGCGCGTCGTCAACTCGAACGTCGAACCGCCGGAGCCATCGTACAGTACGCCGTAGTGGGGGCCCTTCCCAGGAGCGCCGCCGTCGAGTGGCACGCCTGGGCCCACACCGACAACAACCGGTTCGAGTGTGAGCAACAAACATTTATGACAATTACAGAAAAAAAGTGGCCGTGGCTATTTCCTTTTCTCAACAGATTGTAATATAAGGGGTAGTCCTTATGCTTATTGCATTACAAATTACAAGCGGCAGTCTCTTTCTAGTAAGAGAGATAGAAAATAGGCACCATCTGGCATGAATGAAGGTTACCAAGTGGACGTGGTATATACTGATTACTCCAAAGCTTTTGACAAGATATCCCACACCATACTTTTGCAGAAACTGGAGTCAGTCGGATTTCATGGTGACTTGTTGCGCTGGGTTAGTTCCTATTTGCGTGAACGTACTCAAGCCGTTGCTGTGAAGGGATTCTGTTCTAGCTTCGTCCCCGTTAGTTCTGGCGTACCCCAAGGATCCCATTTGGGGCCTCTCTTTTTCAATATTTTTATAAACGATGTGGCTTCGCAATTTAAGGCTTCAACCTGCCTTTTATATGCTGATGATAAGAAAATTTTAAAACTTGTTAAGGATCTAGATGATTGTCAATCGCTACAAGAAGATCTGTCCCGCCTGCATACATTCTGTCAATTAAATCAATTACACCTAAACATTAATAAATGTAATATTATTACGTTCGGTAGAAAAAGAGAATTAATCAATTACAGCTATCATATTAACAACATTCCATTATGTAGAGTCTCTAGCGTCAAAGATTTAGGTATCCATCAGTGGCGGCGCGTGAAAATTTTCGTAGGGCAACTCGGAGCAAAAAACCTTGTCTTTCTATTTCGCTCCACTTTGCGGTGGTGGGCATCATAATGGTTGCCAAGGGAAGTTTCGATCCTATTATTCCCAAAATTGTGTAACATCAAACAACTCCTTAAGTGTTAGTCGCTTTGCGCGTGATTTTGGGCCGAATTAGTCATAGGTACTTCATTTCGCCAAACCCCCTTGTATCCACGCACTTGAGGAAAAATATAACGTTTAGTTCAGATTGTAGATGTCGGTCAGCCAAGCATATTTATTATAATATATATATGTATAGCCCACTGTGAAGGTGCTGAAAAACCATCCGTTCACTTAACAATCTATTTTTTAATTCTGGTCCACCGACGCGAGAACGGTCTTTTTGTACGATGTACCTTTTATTAAAAAAAAAACAGCTTTGAAAAGCATAATATTAGTAGATAATCTACTAGACAACAATCAAAACGAATTAGAGTTACCATCAGAATGATTATTATAAACTAATGTAACCTTAAATCTTAACAAACTTATGAAATCCTCGTAAAATATTTACCTAACTGCCGCTTAGTATTTGCAACGAACACACTGTATCACACAACCAATGCGTATCACACAGTCACGAATCTCACCACAAGCAACTTTATTAGTTAATTTAACTTTATCATCTAAACTTACGAAAAACCGACAATATAAACAACAAACGTAAACACCGAATCTGACCAATCTGAGTGTTGCTATGATATCTATTATTTCTCCGCACGCACAAATCTAACTCTTTAATTTTGTGAAATTAATTCATTTCTAAATCCATGTATAATTCGTAATAAAGTATCCTTATTTTAAAATATTTTACATTAATAACACCAAAATTTTACAATGATTAGCCCATTAATTCAATGCAGGTTTTGTAATGGCAATATTGGCAATGCTTAAAGGGCGCGCGCGTAACTCGCCCGGATTCAAATTAGTGAAGTGACCCATACCAAAATAGACCTTACACTGTACATAATAAAGCATCAATTCAAATAACGGAATGTTTCGATAAGCCGGCGATCTATGGCTTACCTAGCGGCCATTTTTGCCAGTTCTGTGAATGGGAGTTTGTGAATGTGTGCGTGCGTTTCGATGTCGCGAAGTAGTTTTATGAATGAATAAGATCGGAATAAAAAGCCCACGTCGAACCGGGTTACTTTCCTTTACGCGCTATTATTGGTTGAACTCTTTTCTAGAGATATCGTAGTTCGCATTATTCAATTAAAGGTATACAGATGTATTGGTAATGTTACACGAATGTACTAAAATGATAATATTGGATGAGTTTGATAAATGAGGGAAAAATTTAGGGAAGCCGGTGGGAATCGGGTTGTATGGACGCGCCGCCACTGGTATCCATTTGGATAATAAGTTATTATTTAGTAATCACATAGAAAGTATATGCAAAAGGGCCTATAGCTTACTTGGTTTTATTTTAAGAACTTGCAAAGATTTCAAAGAACCTATTACCCTGTTAACACTCTTCAACTCTTTGGTCAGACCTATTTTGGAGTACAGCTCAACCGTATGGAATCCTAACTATAAGTGCTATATTAGTAGTATCGAAAGTATCCAGAAAAAACTCATTAAGCATTTAAAGTTTAAAAGTGTAAAATCAGCTGTACCGCTCAATATTGATAAACTGGTGTCACTCGAAAACCGCCGCACATTAAAAGACCAGATATTCTTATATAAAATATTGAGAAACCTTGTTGACTCTCCTTATTTATTAAGTAACCTTAAATTTAAAGCTCCTCGGCTGAATACACGACGTAAAGACCAATTGTTCTACACTCCCTTTATTAAAAAGAAGTACAGATCTAACTCTTTTCTTATAAGAGCCTGCAGACTTAGTAACAATTTATTTTCCCAGATTGATATGTTTGATGTCTCGTTAGTTAATTTAAAGCGTGAAATATTATCGCTTCTTACCTAACCTTTTTAACCAATTGTATAGACGCAACCTCCGAAATTCCTATAATTCCATATAATTGTAACTAAATTTTGTAATTTGCCGACTGTTACTGTTAGTTATCTCGCTGTATTTTAAAATTTATTTGATTTATTAATTAGTGGCAACTGTATTGGTTTATGAAATATGTTCTGATAATTGTAATTATAAGAAACATGTACCGTTTGTGCCCAAATAAACATTAAAACATAGAGTTCCGCTTGTAATATTAGTTGTAATTTGTTATGTAATAGGCCCCAAAATGCGTCCGGCCGGAGCGCTCAAAATGTCTGAAAACGCCTCTATCGTTATCGCATAATTAAATTCATATGGCAATTTTCATATTTTTCCGAGAAACCGCTCTAAACTCCTCCAAACTTTTGATCCGAGGGTCCAAAAAATATGAAAAAAAATCACGAATATTAAGCTTATAGAATAGTTTGAAATAAATCTATTTCGAATATAATTGGCCAAGCCGTTTTTGAATAACTACGGAACCCTATATTGAGCACATGCTCTTGGCTGGTTTTTATTTTATTGCGAATATTGGTTTGCGGAAACTATCCATTGAACCGGTTCGAGTGTGAGTTACAATAACTCGAGCGTCGAACCGCCGGAGCCATCGTGCAGTACGCCGTAGTGGGGGCCCTTCCCAGGAGCGCCGCCGTCGAGTGGCACGCCTGGGCCCACACCGACAACAACCGGTTCGTGTGTGAGCGACAACAAACATTTATGTGTGACAATTATAGAAAAAAAGTGGCCGTGGCTATTTCCTTTTCTCAACAGATTATAATATAAGGGTAGTCCTTAGACTTATTCCATTACAAATTACAAGCGGCAGTCTCTTTCTAGTAAGAGAGATAGAAAATAGAGTTCCGCTTGTAATATTAGTTGTAATTTGTAATGCAATAGGCCCCAAAATGCGTCCGTAGCGCTGAAAATGTCTGAACACGCTTCTTTCGTTATGGCAATAATTCATTCATATGGCAATTTTCATAATTTTCCGAGAAACCGCTCTAAACTCCTCTAAACTTTTGATCCGAGGGTCCAAGAAATATGAAATAAATCACGAATATTGAGCTTATAGAATAGTTTGAAATATAACTATTTCGAATATAATTGGCACTGCCATTTTTGAATAACTACGGAACCCTATATTGAGCACATGCTCCTGGCCGGTTTTTATTTTATTTCGAAAATTGGTTTGCGAGCAGAAACTAGCCATTGAACATAATAATTCATCTATATCAAATATCTATAAGTTTCTCCGACTTAGCACGCTTATATTTACGATTGTTTGCAGACGAAGAGACGGGCTGTAACGTTGGCGATTACAAAGTGGCGATCACCAGGCGGTGGAACTATGAGAACACAGTCGCGGCGTTCGTGTGCTACGTGGCCACAGGTACGAGTAACGTTTTAGCTGTTTTTAACACGTTCGACGCCGGTGACACAGCTACTGTGATCAGAAAATTCTGACTCCTATGCCAGTGACACGCATACGTGATCGTCGTGATCAAAATAACCTTTTCCTAACTGATGCGTCAATTTCTTTTTTTAAGGCACTTGTTATGAAAAAAGTCGTGTATACGTGTAAAAACTTCTTTTTCACAGCACTTATTCGAATGCGGGTTTTTTCTTCCCCGCTAGGAGGGATCAAAGTGGCACTTTTCTGTTCAAGGACTTTCTATTGCCAGCCTAAAAAAATACAATGAAATATGAAAATAAACATTACGTTCATAATTGGTAAAAATTTCTTCAGAATCGATTATTTGCATAAATATTAAATATGTGATATATCTTTTATTTTTCTCATAGGTGGTGTGAAAAGCAGTACCTATGTGTCACACAGTATCAAAATTATTTCGTCTTGGGCGTTAACGTTTGAATCCTTCATTACGCTCAGGATTCAATATACGCCCCCGCCGGAAATATACCATTTTGATGCCTTGCGACACAATCTACTATTTAACTCGGGTGATTGTCGCCCTCGTTTCACTCGGGCTCCAACTTTCACCATCGTCGAAAAAAAATGTTTTTGCACTGTACAGGCGACGTCAAAGATTTATTTACAATTGATTAGAAGATCTTTACATTGAATTTATATGCCTTTATTGTATAAACTTATTCTAAATTGACACAATCTACTATTACCCCACCACCAATGACAATGGGGATAATTTACCAAGTAAACGGCGTCTTTCATCGTTTGCCATGGTCTCTATTAACACGTTCGCCTCCGGTACTGTTTCACTAAGTGCTTATACTATGCCGATCAAAATTATCTGATAGAAATCCTATGCCAGTGACACGCATGTGTGACCGTAAATATTGTACTCCTATGCCGTCGACACAGACTTGTGTCAAAAACGTTCGTATTTCTATCCCACTGGCATAGGAGTGAGAACTTGATTAATGCTAGTGGCATACGATATAAGATTACTTTGATCACGCATGTGTGTCACCGGCATAGGAGTACAGTTTTTTCGGTCACATATGCGTGTCACCGGCGTCGAACGTGTTAATAATCACAGATGTCGATGTAAGAATGTCCTCTCCGCAGGTTCGTCCCCCTCAACATGCCAGCTGTCGTTCCCGAGCGAGGAAGCTTGCGTGTCGCACCGGTCCCTTGCGTCGCAGATGTCGACGGGAAGGCTGGAAGCCGTGCTGGAGTACGCACTGGACAAGCTTCTACACGGCCGGGCGCAGCCCACGCCTGTCAAGATGAGGATCTTCTATCAGGTGAGTGTCGCACCGGTCCCTTGCGTCGCAGATGTCGACGACACAGCTGGAAGCCGTGCTGGAGTACGCATTGGACAAGCTTCTACACGGCCGGGCGCAGCCCACGCCTGTCAAGATGAGGATCTTCTATCAGGTGAGTGTCGCACCGGTCCCTTGCGTCGCAGATGTCGACGACACAGCTGGAAGCCGTGCTGGAGTACGCACTGGACAAGCTACTACACGGCCGGGCGCAGCCCACGCCTGTCAAGATGAGGATCTTCTATCAGGTGAGTGTCGCACCGGTCCCTTGCGTCGCAGATGTCGACGACACAGCTGGAAGCCGTGCTGGAGTACGCACTGGACAAGCTACTACACGGCCGGGCGCAGCCCACGCCTGTCAAGATGAGGATCTTCTATCAGGTGAGTGTCGCACCGGTCCCTTGCGTCGCAGATGTCGACGACACAGCTGGAAGCCGTGCTGGAGTACGCACTGGACAAGCTACTACACGGCCGGGCGCAGCCCACGCCTGTCAAGATGAGGATCTTCTATCAGGTGCGTGTCGCACCGGTCCCTTGCGTCGCAGATGTCGACGACACAGCTGGAAGCCGTGCTGGAGTACGCGCTGGACAAGCTTCTACACGGCCGGGCGCAGCCCACGCCTGTCAAGATGAGGATCTTCTATCAGGTGAGTGCGTTACCAGTCGCTAAAATGCTTAGTCTTTTGATCGCCACAGACGGCCGTAGCTTCTTGCAGCCCAGACAATAAAATTTGCCAATGAATTTTGGACTGCAGGAAAGAAGAAGGGGAAAACCAGTCGTAACGCCAAAGACCGATATATAAGCTTGTACCACAGAGTAATATAGACCTACACGCATGTGCGTAAATAGTACATTACTATAGAGGACGGGAAACGAAGGGTTACAGGCCAAGTAGATATATCTGGCCGAAGGAACTGAGGCCAGATAGGAATACGCGGCCTGTAACCATGTTTCTCGCCGAGATTTCTATAGTGCTTTTCTCAATCTTGCCATGAAATAATACGAACTGATTTCGCCGAACCATACTATTTGATTTGTAAATAAACCAATAGTACTATCGTACTTACACAAAAGATCCCAATGGGTCGAAGTGTATCCGTAAGGGCCTCGCTAATAAGATAAGATCGTACAATATTAAAAAAAAACATTCTCGCCTAACTTTTTTTAAATCTGTTTGAGGTATCGTTTTACCTAGTGGTATAGACATTAGTTCTTAGATTTTTTTTTTTCTGTGGCTGAATGTCAAGACATAGTGTCACAATTTGACGTTTCAAAACAAAAGACAGTCTGTTTGCAGTCCTAGGTGTGAAATAAATACATGAAATCTCTTTACATATCATCTTAGCATATGACACCGGATACATAGTAATTCCGGGTTTAATATAAAGTAAGTAACATCAACATTCCGTAGCAAGTTTGAGAAAATTTAATTTACTAAGGGATTGAAGTGTCACTGACCATTATTTGATTGACACATTACTGCGATCGCATATCCGCTTGCCCTGTGTGGCGATTATGATTAGGCATTTACCTCCTACTGTCTATGCGCATAGTGAACCTGAACCTTTTAGACGCCAACGACTAATATATTGATACCGCGGGATCAACGCCAAAGACCGATATATAAGTCATGGTCTTACAGAGCAATATAGATCTACACGCATGTGTGTAAAATTCAATTTGAGTTTTGACATTTTGCTGACGTGGAGTGTGAGTCACAGCTTTTGTATTTGACGTGGCGTTTTTTAATAGCTTATTTGGTGTCCCACAGCTGGGCAAAAGCCTCTCCTCTCTTACTCCAATCGTCCCTATCCAATGGCCAGTTCCCTCCACTTCACGTCGTACGCGTCTATGTCGTTCCGCCATCTCCTCTTTGACGTATCGTTAAAAAGGTTAATAGGAGAGGCCTACGTCCAGCAGTGGACTGATATAGGCTGATGATGTATGTATGACGGGATTATATAATTATAATCCCGTCATACATACATCCGTAATTTTGCATAAAATCAGCGTAACTCAGACGACCGTAACCATGGCAATAATACTATAATTAGTATTCGGGTTGCAAAATCATAGTATAAGGGTGAATCAACTTTTTTCTGTCTGTTATTGCCATGGTTACGGTCGTCTGAGTTACGCTGATTTTATGCAAAATTATGCTACTTAAATTTGGCAAACATGCAAGTAATGCATGTCTATAGGTGGCCCATTAAGGAAAGGGCTTATTAACACCAGAAAAATGTATGTTTGCATAGTTTAAGTAGCATAATTTTGCATAAAACCTGCGTGACTCAGGCGACCGTAACCATGGCTATAACAGACAGAAAAAAGTTGATTCACCCATAAAGTAAAGTTACTTTTCTGTCCCTTTGTACGCTTAAATCTTTAAAACTACGCAACGGATTTTGGTGAGATTTTTTTTAATAAGTAGAGTAATTCAAGAGGAAGGTTTTTATGTAGGTATAGTACCGTAAGCCGAGGCGGATCGCTAATGTGATACTAAAATATAGTTCCCCGTCAGGTGTGGAGCGCGCCCCCGCCATCGCGCATCCTCTCGGCCGTGAGCAACGTGCGTGGCCGCCACGCGGCGCTAGCGGCGGCAACGGCGGTTCCCGTTCTGGCCCTACATAACGCCTTCACCTTTCTGTCCATCAGCGGGCTGCGGTTCGACGAGTGACGCCGTCGGTATACGACAACACAGCTGTGGATACAAAGTAAAGTATTCCCCGTCAGGTGTGGCGCGCCAGCCATCGCGCATCCTCTCGGCCGTGCCCGTGCTGGCCCTACATAACGCCTTCACCTTCCTATCCATCAGCGGGCTGCGCTTCGACGAGTGACGCCGTCGGTATACTAAAGTAGCGGCATCGTAAGAAGTCGTTTTTGACAGCTCACAATAGTGTTGAGAAACGCTCGATTTTACCGTCTTAAAATTTTGAGTCAAGTGCGAAAGGGCGTTAGATCTGGTACTTGCCATTGAAAAAGTTTAATTAAAAAAGTGTTAGGTAATCCGAATTAAAAAAGTGTTTGGTAATCTTACTTAGAATCATTAGCAGGCAGCGAAACTTTGAAGCCGGTGACGTCATAATGACGTAAAGTCGCATTTAGGTAAGATGTTTTATAGGACGGATAGGACGTGACCTCTATAAGCAAAATTCATAGCAACCACAACCTCTGTTAGCGAGATATAGTAACTATATCCAATCAGAAGCATAAACAGTGTCCAAAATTAAAAATCAAGGGTCAACAATTAATAGCAGTAGGTAATCGATGTCCAAATGTAATGCCAGGTCAAATAGTATCAAATAGTATAGAAAATATGTGCGTACCTACTATTATAGCAATTATTCGTACCTCCATAAAAAAAGGTTTACTTATTTATTTCGATTGACGTATCGGTAAATTGCAGCAACAGCAGTAACATCACTATTCCGTACAGGCAACAATGAAGTTTGACATTTGCTCCATTATACCAACTGTCAACATTTACAGAACTTCATGTGCAAACAAACGTCAAAAACGATTTCTTACGATGCCTCTACTTTACATTAGTGCAAATTAACATGAAATTCGAAACGAGTGGCGATGTTTTAAATCGACACGAGTTACGAATTTCCTTTTTGCACGTCGTATGACGTTTTTTAGTACAAATGGCCCTCCAAAGTTTTGAACCTAACGTAAAATGACCCACTTCTCGCACTAGAGCCTAAAAAAGGCACCATCTGTACTAAAAAAGTACATTATCTGTCTAACGCGGTGTCCGAGGCGAGCGATTCGCGACATAACGCGACACGATAAAATTAAATAGCCGCCAGTTAAAAGTGTCCTACGTGACCAACCCCGGCGCGGTGTACGGGCGACGCTATCAGTTTGTTTGATTTTTCGCGCCGAATAATGTGTTGTTTTGTTTATTGAAAATGTCCGATCGGTAGGACTTTTCACGTGCACATAGGACAAGGCCATCGGTATCGCATATATTCGCGACTTCGTCGCATCGAATCGCGTCGCTTTGAATCGCTTATTTAGGACACACTTTACCTTTTAACACGTTCGACGCCGGTGACACAGCGTGTGTGACCAACAAAATCTGATTCCTATACAGGGTGATTCTTAAGTCATGAGCAGGAGTCAACAGGGTACTAGGGACGGTCACGCTGAGCAAATTTTACTTCGGAGACAACCAAGAAATTGCATAAAAAATCTCTTAATTATGAGTTAATTCATACTTAACTATCAATTAACTCATAATTAAGAGTTTTTTTTTGGTGATTTCTTGGTTGTCGCCGTAGTGAAAGTCGGCCAGCATGACCGTCCGTAGTAGCCTGTTCACTCCTGCTCATGACCAAAGAGCGGAATCCTTCATAGCAAAAATCAAACTGTCAGTGGGATTGAACGAAGTGGTTTATCGACTATCGATGAACAAAACTATTCTCAAGGAAACATCGTTAAGAAAATGTAATTAGGCTTTTAGATATATACGAGTGCAGTGGAGACCAGATAGTTAATTACAGACATAATTACTAATGATGGATTTTATTGAAAAAGACTCCGTCCACCAATTATGTTTTGAATAACACGTTGTTTAATAATTGTTTAACTAACTCTAAATCACATTTTAAAAAATGTGTATCCCATTTTTGAATAACTTTCCATACTTTGTCCCTTATTAAAATAATTTAAATTACAATGGCATCATCATCATAAACTTAAGAGATATTCTCTTGTCGGTGGAGTAACTTCTAGCCCTCTGTATCTTGTGCTAGCACTTTGACACACTGATACGATATACCCACAATGGCATAGAACAAAATAATTATATCCCTAATAATCCACTGTATAATACGTATGCCTAAAAGCCTGATTACGATAAATAAAAGTTAGCGATGAACCGTCAAGTGTCAATTATTTATCGGCATGGCGGTTGTTTGATTTTATCGCGTCGCGTCGCGAATCGCTCGCCTCGGACACCGCGTTAAGGTGCGTTCAAACTAAAAGAGCATTCGCTGTTGTTTATCGGACATTTTCAATAAACAAAACGACACATTATTTGGTGCGAAAAATCAAACAAACTGGCGCGCCAGCTAGTACAAGTGTCCCACGTGACCAACCCCGGCGCGGCGTACGGGCGACGCGATCAGTTTGTTTGATTTTTCGCGCCAAATAATGTGTCGTTTTGTTTATTGAAAATGTCCGATAAATAGGACTTTTCGCGTGCATGGATAAGGCCATCGCATATATTCGCGACTTCGTCGCATCGAATCTCGTCGCTTTGAATCGCCTATTTAGGACATAGCCTTTAAACACGTTCGACGCCGGTGACACAGCGTGTGTGACCAACAAAATCTGATTCCTATGCCAGTGACACACATACGTGATCAGAGTAACCTTATTCTTATGCCACTAGCATAAATCAAGTTCTTCCTACTATGCCAGTGCCATAGAAATACGAACGTTTTTGATACAAGTGCTGTGTCACTGGCATAAGAGTACAATCTGTTCTATGAGATAATTTCGATCGGCATAGAATTAGCGCTTAGTGAAACAGTACCGGAGACGAACGTGTTAAATGACTCTATTGTTGTTATGTATGTAACCATTTATACTGGATGTCTTTTTTTTCATTTAATTGAAAGGAAGCTTATTGAGATGAATAGTACATTGTGCATCAAGGGAGGTAAGTACGGAATTACTAACGAGAGTGTTAGAAGCTCGACGCCGTTAGGCGGAGGGCTTTTATGACTCGAGTTAGTATTCCGCTTACCGACCGTGATGCATACAATGTGTTTCATCACACTTGCCAACCAAAAAATAAGTTTTAAGACATAATATTATTAAATGACGTACTGACATTTCTATTACTCCCATGGAATTTCACTTTTCTATTTCTCCCGCTACGCGCGCAAGCAATGGCGCGCTTAGACAGCAAGTGTGATGAAAATATAATTTCTCTAAGGAACAGGTGTCTTCTTGTTATTGAGTTTATTAAGTACTTACTCTTACTGTATTGCATTTGTTTCATTATCTTGCATCAGATCACATCATGTGTCACTCTGTAATACGGTCGACAGTTCATGAATTTGTCTAAAGTAATCTGTAATGACACAACACGAACCCAGATACGCGTTTTCGTAAATGAGGCACACGTACCAATAAAAACGAGTTAGCAATGAGCTATCGGCAATAGAAACAAACAAAAGATAGTCGCTGCCGTCTAAATGAAAGAGAGCGAACGATTACGGGTGTATCAGGGTCATTGTCAGTCCGAAAAACAAAAGTTGTCCACTCGGTGGTCAAAAGTTAACAGCTTTTATAAATTTAAGTTGCGATTTGATTGCATAGAGCTATAGACCGGGGAACCTAGTTGTACCCTTAATTGTTTTATCCCAAAATTAGTACAGGAATTCCTTAACTTTACGTATGTCCACCGAAAAGACGATAACCTAATCTGACAATGACCCATCAACTTTTAACTGCAATCATTATGTCGGACAAAAGTAACATAGTTTGTTTTAGTGGAGGGCCTACCACGAAAAAAAAACAGTTTTGTAATACTATTAAACTATTTGGTGCTCGCTGCTATGGTTCCGTTCTTCTGGGTAACTCTTAACCCAGGAGAACGTAATCGTAGCAGCGAGTGCCAAAAAAAGTTATTTGACACTTGAAGGGTCCACGGAAAAAACATGCCCAGTGATTAAAAAAATCAAGGCAAATTCACACCTTATTTTGTTAAAAGTAAGGTGGTTTTTTCGTCTGTAATTTGAATTGACTAGACATGTTCTTTCCGTGGACCCTGTACTTATTGTTTATCGGGTATCTTTTTTTTTACACGAAAGCAACTATCTTTTGACGTTTCTATCGCCGATAGCTCATCGTATAATCGCTCTTGGTCGCATAAGTGCTTGAAACGATCTATATTCACCTTATGCAATTTATATGCAGTAGTTACCTGTTCGTTCCTTGCACTCTCACTATTCTCAGTACAGCTTCATCCATTGTCTTCTTTTGTTATGTAATTAAGGTATGCATTATTAAAATACATTTTTTTGTCCACAGAGTCCGGTTTCCTTCTCAAGAGAGAATGCAGATATGCTTTATTGCCAGTTTTTAAATATATTTACTGAATATTTTCAGTGTTTATATGAATTTTGTTAATTATGCTACCGAGTTTACGATAACATAAGTCAAATTATATAAATTATTTTTATTGCAACTCTCGTCTTATCATTTACATTTCAAGTGACGCAAAGAAAACAAAAAAACTCAAATTAAATTTATTTTATTTTTTTACAAAATTGACCGAACAGTGCGAGATTTCTAGAACGTTTACACTTGCATTAAGTAGACATAAAGTTATCAATATTCTCTTAGAAGTAAGTCTTATTCACCTGTGTCAATAAAGCAATACGAATCAGAGGTGTGACACACAGGCACACCCAAACCAGTATATATTTAATATAAAAAGTCATAACATGATTCGATGAAATAAATCTGTGGACATAAATTTTGTCTTAAAAATTGTTACTAAGTAAACTATGATTAATAATAACCGAAGGATAACTATAAACTAAACATGATACATTAGAGGTCATCAGTTTGATAAATGTTACTGATACTGCACTTACAGAGTTCTAATACAAGTATAATACACAACATACGGGACAATTGCACACAGCAGTGGTTAAAAGACGACAGCGCAGAATCGTAAGTACAGCGAGCTACGTATACAGGCGAGTACACTCGAGCGACGCGACATAGCACTTCCACAATTTCGCTCTGGAAACTTATATCACCCAATTCGGCTATATTTTATTTAATACTATCTTTATAACACCGTAGAATAAATAATTTTCTTCGTAATGAAAATAAACATATACTCTGAGTTTAAATAATTTATTTGATCTTTCTATTAATAATCTATATAAAAAATTGGGTCCATAAACTTTCCAGAACGATGAGTAAATTAGAACACAAAATAGCCTAATGGTTTTGTACTTTGAAATTAAGTATAGAAGAAACGATATCGGGAAGCTGCTGAATTTCATTCGTGTAATTATACTACAGAAACAAAAACTTATATTAACTATTTAGGGATTTTAATCAACAATATCTTAATTAATTGAATGATTCTGCGTAATATTTGGGACCTTGCCCACCATACTTCAATATTCCATAAGTATATAAGCTATCACTGGACTCCTACCGGTTTCCAATGATTCCGGGCATATCTCACTTTTGTAATATATTTTACATTTCTCAAATACAGAGGACACAAGTTTGTATACAGTTGTATCCACATAAAACTAAAATAAATACCTTACAAAGGAGAATTAACAATAACTAAATTAATCTAACTCAAAACAAAATGCGGACCGTCTCGATTAGATCATTACTTTCACAGCAATCAGCCGATATTCGAAAACAAAAGGGGAAAACAATTCATAGAAACAAAACTCAAATGCATCAAAAGGCAGAAGTTTCTATTATAATTGTTTATTATCTTCAAGTAAAAAAACAATCGTAGAGAATACAACCTAATTGTCAATTTTATGCAAATATAGCTCATACAAAATTATCATGTTAGTGTACAATATATAGTTATAAACAAATTCGTCATCAGCATAACGAAACAGCAGCACTCTTGAACCTTTTCGCGACATAAATAACAATTTTCTGACCGACCACGGTGCCTCCGTAAAAACGGATCGGTATACGTCACCGTATCCCTTTCTTGCAGAAGCAGAGTGAAAGAAACGGCAACATCGATTAATCCAAGTTTACCGAAGCACTCGTACACAAACACAATTCTGTCTCACAGGATACTCTCGAAACAAAACTACTAATATTAAAAATAGTATGATTGCCCAGCTACCCATTATAGCGAAGTTAGTATTACTGTACAGTTTACACGTTAGTCTATCTGCGACCTACATCTATCTAACCACTTCATGTTTAACCTCTGTTAAATGAATCCGTCTATCGGAACACTAGGCTGCGGCGCGCCCGAAAATAAACTCGGCCGAACGCTCCTCACTATCCGTTAACTTAAACATACGTCTACTAGGTAATAGTTATATTAATCAGATTTATTCGACGGGACGCACTCGAAGCGAGCGAGTCTGAAGGGCCAATCTTTTTCAAAGTTATCCCCCTCACTTTATTTGCAACATATGATTTCTACTCAGAATCGTGAGCTCTTTCGATCCGAATAGGAAAAAAATGTTGTCCTAAAATTTACATACATTTTTCGGATTTTTAGGCACTGGTCTCACCGCGAGCTACTAAGCTATGAACTATCGGCTATAAAGACGAACGAAAGATACGCAATCCCGTGTAAATAAAAGAGACACGGCGATACTCGCCTGGCAATGATAGCTGAGCTAGTATAGCCGTGTCTCTTTTATTTACACGGGAGTATGTATCTTTTATTCGTGTTTATAGCCGATAGCTCATAGCTTTGTAGCTCGCGGTGAGACTAGTGCCTTCATTCCGTTACCGCCCTAAAAATCTTAGCGTCAAAATTTTCTCCTATCAGGATCGAAAGAGCTCATGATTCTGTGGAAAAAATATTAAAAGTTCCAAATAAAAAAAGAGGGACAACTTTGAAAATAAATGGCCCGAGGTACTATACAATTCTATACACGAGCGTTCTCGGACTCGGTCAGGCCAAGTACTGACGATGCTACTTGAAGCGATCTCGGCACTATAGTCCTATACACTCCCGGTCAGAAGGCGTCGGGTGGGGGCTCGAGTGTGTCATCCGGGTCGGAAGGCTCGGGTCCCTCAGGTCCCTCGGGTTCGTCGGGTTCGGGCCCCTCGGGTTCGACGCCTCTAGCCCGGGAGGCCAGATACTGGCGATGCGCGTACTTGTTGAAGCGGCGCTTGGCCATGAAGAGCGTGGCGATTGTGCGCGGCGCTAAGCGGGCGGCGGCCGAGCGGGACGCGATGCCGGCGCGGCGGCAATCGCCGCACGTGTAGTCCAGCACGTTTAGCGCCGCCACCGTCGGCTTAACGCAGTCTGCGCACCGAGAGGGGTCAATAACCGAAACCCGAAACATCTGGATGCCTAGCCAAATTGCCAATCGCTAGTTTTCACTCTCTGTCACTCCTTCATATTAGTGCGACAAAAGGAAAACTACGATGCGCTAGCAAGCGCTAGCGATTGGCAACTTGGCTAAGCACCAAGCTGCCGCTGCGTTATTGACGCGGACTTTCCATCCCGCTCGTATGGTTGGATTTTTTGTTATTGTCCGAATGAATGGAAACGCTTATCTTTAGCAATTCATAATCATAACCGAAGATAATGTGTAGTACATTGTGCATCAAGGAAGGTAAGTACGGAATTACTAACGACAGTGTTAGGGTGAAGACACATTTATCAGCATGCGTACGCATTTCGTCTATAGAAAATGTCAGTTTAGTATGGGACCGTGTCCAGCTTTCCGCACGCGTACGCATGCTTACACGTTTCATACTAAACGGCCAATTTTATTAGACAAAATGCGTACGCATGCTGATAAATGTGTCTTCACCCTTAGAAGCCCGACGCCGTTAGGCGGGAGGGCTTTATGACTAGTTAGTATTCCGCTTACCGACCGTGATGCATACAATGTTTTTCATCACACTTGCCAACCAAAAAATAAGTTTTAAGACATAATATTATTAAATGACGTACTGACGTTTCTATTACTCCCGCTACGCGCGCAAGCAATGGCGCGCTTAGACAGCAAGTGTGATGAAAAAAACATTAGACGGTCAAGTAGCTATCTAACAATGTATACAATGTTCAAGTTGTTATGGATTGACCATTGCCACCCACCGACCGCACGTCTACCTGGGCCGATTAGGATACGCGTGGTATAGTCGGCTACTGTCTAAAATGCCGAGTCAACAACTTGATTCTTATTGCGTACAACGAAAGGTAGCTAGTTAATCGTCTAATATGTTTCCATTTTATGGTCGGAGTTGCTAAAGATAAGCGTTTTATCGCCATTCAGACACTAAGAATAATTTCAACTATATATTCAGCGAGCCGGATAGAAACTAAGAGCGGGTCGCACCGACCACACTTGACCGATCAACGTTTACCCGGTACGGTTTAACGCTGACAGACTGATGCAACTCACCCTAAGTCCGCATTAATAACGCAGCGGCAGCTCATGGTATATGGCACACAGGGAAATTGCCAAATGTCCGTCGATTTCTATAACTGGCATTTATTATAATCAGTTCTTTTACTAAAATGGGCTACGGTTTTTTTTTTCATTTCAATAATGGTCCAAGTAACCAAGAATTTTATCAAATATTCTGCTCTGATATTTATTAAAACTCTTGGATTCTATAAAAAAACTTATATACAGGGTGGAAAGGGATGACGTTCCTTCCCGCTACCGACCGAGTCTACCAACCATTACGATGAACTTTCAGTATGGGACCAACTTCGAAAGCGTACATGGAAAATTTACTTTTCCATACTATTGAACTCTAACTAATCACTCACTTTGTATGAGGGGTTAATTTTTTTTTTAAATATTTCAATTTTGGTCCCATACTGAAAGTTCATCGTAATGGTTAGTAGACTCGGTCGGTAGCGAGAAGGAACGTCGTCCCTTTCCACCCTGTATTTATGAAATCAAATGTTTTTTATAAGGTACTTAAGTCTAAACCGTAGACCATAAATCATAAATCTTCCATAAATACAGTAAATGAATAATTTACAATAAAGATCAGTTATTGAAAATGACGGACACTGTGCAATTCAAAAGATAACCAGCGGCCGGACGACAACGAGAGCGGGCTTCGAAATACACGAATACCCACTCGCCGCTCGCGTTCAGGCCACGGCTAAAGGATTCAGACCAAACGAGCATTCGCTATTCTAACCCCCTACTCTACGAAATTCGATCGTTACACAAAACGTGATTCGTTGATTTCGTAGAGTGGGGGATAGAATAGCGAATGCTCGTTTGGTCTGAATGCACCTCAAAGACCGTGCCACACCGAATGTACGTGCTGCGCACGAATCCGCTGTGGCTTGGCATTTCATTTTTGCCAGAAAATATTTAAAACATTAGAATCAAGCCATTTTGTATACCCTTGGGGTGCGTAGCTATAACAATGCTAATGCTATACGTGTACACACACTCAGGACAGTAAAGGATCAATTGCAAAAATATTGTTAAAAACTTTAATGAAAACAAAATATTACGTCACATTTTTGTTACGAAGCTACCCATATAGTTTGTATGACTAACTTTCGTAACAATGGAAACGATAGTGATTTTTGTTTTCATTAAGCCTATAACTATATAATGTATATTTTTATGCAATCAACCCTAAAAACCTACCACGAACAACGCTCAACCTGTTGCCTCTCTATTGCACTTGCAAATTCGTACCTGGGTGAATCAACTTTATTCTGTCTGTTATTACCATGGTTACGGTCGTCTGAGTCACGCTGGTTTTATGCAAAATTATGCTACTTAATTAAGGCAAATATGCATAATAGTCCATGTTTGTAGATGGCCCATCAAGAAAAGGGTTTATTAACACCAGAAAAATGCATGTTTGTATAGTTTAAGTATCATAATTATGCATAAAACCACCGTATACATAAAGACCGTAACCATGGTAATAACAGACAGAAAAAAAATTGATTCACCCACCTACGTGTGATAGGAACACAACACGTAATCGTGGTTCGCAGTAAGCCCTCTAAACCCCTCCTGAATGCAAAGTCTCAAAGCGAGACAACTCTATCTTCGACTGTTCTTGTGGCTTGATAATTGTAAGTTTAGTTACCGATCGAAAAATGGCTGAATTCTAAGGCCAACTATTTTCATAGGCCATTGTAAAATTTCAAAACAAATACACAAGAACGCGTATGTTGACATACTGTAAAATAATCAAGTTCAAGTTCTCTGTGTATTTATCTCTACAATCAGTCAACCATTTTGCACTGCGGGCTATTTGAGTATTTGATTAGATTACGTCTTAATTCGACGTAATAATTACGTCCACCACAAGGTCAAGGTAATTAGGACAAATCAGAACTACTCAGTGAATAAAGTAATTAACCGTCTACAAACAAATTGGTTGACAGTACATATCGTAATGGAGACTTGATACGATTTGGAAGTTACTATCAACTTCGATATAAATCCAATCGATTTTGTTTAAGTTTAAGCCGATTTTTTTGTGTATTTTTAGTTACAGAATTTTGATGCTCTATAAAAAATCGCATCTCGCACTCAATTTCTTCACACATTAAGTAAAAATTGAGGAGTCTAGTTTTATGTGGTGAATAGTCAAAATATAAAACATTAAACTCGTCACTTTCGCTTTGCAAGATACATAGTTACTTCATAAATCGATAAACAATAATGCCGTTATTCATAAATGTTCATTAAAACGACATCAGCTAATTGTTTGTCCTCATTTGTCACTTTGACACCGTTTTGTAGGGTGTAAACATGAATCAACTAATTAGTAGTACAATGTGCAATACGAGTATAAAATGATCATTTAACTTTATAGTCACATGAAGAATGCGTCCAAGGTTTACAAAAGAAACCATTGCCGACGAATTACATAGAAAATTTCGATTTTCGTTTAGACCAGCCCTACCATGAGCTACAGCGACGTTATTAACGCGTTTATTTTCTATCCCGCTCGCTCGCGCCAATACGCGAGTACGAGCGTGGGGGATAGAGTAAACGCGCGTTAATAACGTAGCCGCATCTCATGGTAGGGCTACAGTAGCCGTACCATGGAGTTGCAAAGTAACGGCTACTTTAGGTTTTACTCGATACGTAAATCGAGCTCGCACTTATTTGTTGGAGCAAGCGCGATGTCCTGATTTACGTATTGAGTAAAATCTAACGTAACTGTTACTTGCCAACTCATAGTACGGCTACAGTAATCAATAATCAAGATGTTTCTGCACTGCGTTAAACGAAAATAAAAGTTGGCTTAAGTATATGAAAGGAGTTGTGTACATCGCAAATGGCATCAAGTCCCGTATTTATAATATCTTATTATATAACCTAACACGCTCGACAAAGGCACACATGTCGGCGCGACTATCGCCGATAATACGGGGTCATTTCATACGCGACCCGCACTAGTAGGCATCATTCGATCGCTGTGTATATACATCATGCCACCTTACACTTTCTAATACATCTAAAACACGAACTAAGCTTCCTATCGATGTGATATTTCATTTGTTTGTTGTAGGATATATCTTTGATTGTTTATTTTGGGGTTTGAAGGAGTAGAAGGAGGTTGAGTAAAAAGGTTCACTAATATGGAAACAGCGATACGTGATGCAGTATGAAGCGGTAATAGCGAATACATAAAACTAAAGCAACCGATCTATGTAATGAAATTAACTTAACATGCTGAAGATGGAGCAAAGCACCAATTTCGAAGACACGTTTTGTGAATAAATAATATATTTGTAATAATAATAAAACGTGTTCTCAAAAATGATATCAAAATGCATACAGCAAAGCAAATAGGAATATGGTATAAACTTAAAGCTACATGAAGTTTTAGTATTAAATGCCTTCAAGTAGCTTTTTGGCTAACGGTATTTGGGCTGCGGTTTCGTGTAAATAACTCTCATTTTGAATTAAAAGTAATTAAAATAATGTATGTGATATTAGTAATGAAATTCTATTATTTCATCACACTTGCTTTTACAAATTGCGCGGCATTGCTAACATATTTCACGAGAATTATAGAAACGTAAAATTTCCTGGGGAGTTATGGAAATATTAGTACGGTATTTAATATTATTTTGTCTTTAAACAGTTTAAACTGATTTTTTTATTCGCAATTGTGATGAAAAACATTTCACGGGTTACGGTAAGCGGTTTACACACCGTAACTACCTCCCCAGGTGCACAATGCACTATTGTATACTTAGCTCTGAAAAATGACGACCTAATTTTGAGTGAAATCAAGATAATTAAACATTCATGCTTGTTATTTATCATTACATTGTCAACTCTGTCATTTGTAATTATTAAATAACGAAATTAAATGTAGATTGAGATATTCAGTAGTAAAAATATAAAACAATAGTCAGTTTCATTCCATTTCCATTAACGCGTGTCTAGATAACAAACTCAAAACAATAGAGCGATAGTGCGATATTTTCTGCAATCGTTGCGTAAAAGTGTAACATTGTTACATACATTTTACATTCTTTTTTTTTGTGTATTTAACAATCAGTCAAGAAAAATAGAACCTACTCACGATAAGAGGCTGTTCACACTCGCTCAAGTGAATCGCTAGTGTGAACAGCCTCTTATCGTGAGTAGGTTCTATTTTTCTTGACTGATTGTTAAATACACAAAAAAATCGAATGTAAAATGTATGTAACAATGTTACACTTTTACGCAACGAGTGTGAACAGGATCTAAATCGTCTAATTAGGAAAAAATCATCATTAAATGCTGAAATTAGTGTTAATTTCCCAATGCAGAGTTATATACCATTAACCGCAGCCCGTCGGTATTCGGACGTACCTTGGTGCAGCTGTCTATCGCAGAGCTTACATATGACGAGTTGCATTGTCCCCTTGGGGCCGATGAAGGAGCGGTCGCACAGCGGGCAGTAGCGACCGATGCGATACGCCCTACGCACGCACACACACATACGCAACGTACGCGCACAAGCACCGGAACACAGAAACACGCCATTAGTTCATACACGCTGACTATCGCTAGTTTGTTACTTGTCTTCGGGTTTGGGGGTTTCGACAAAGTCGTTTAGATTATCTCGATGGCCTCACGCAACATTCTAGAAATGTTTCTCTTCTCCTTAGCGAGAGTTTGTTTTCTATAAATAACTTGGCTTAGGGTTAGAAGAACCTCAAAAACTTAATTTCATGTATTATATTCTTCTACTCGATATTTTATGTAATGAACAACATTGTATTTTTAAATTACTGCATTAGCAAAATATATACCAAAGAACGAAATAGGACGAAAAAAATAACCGTTCTTTTGTATGAATAAAATACCGCTAGATCTGATAGCGGGGGACTACCGCGATCTACCAATGAGATTCAGTTTAGGACCTAAACTGAATCTCGATGTGTCAGTACTATAAAATCAGTTAAAAACTGGCAAGCTGAACCTAAACTAAATCGCATTTTAGAAATCATAGTAGCCCCTAAATATAATCATAAGTCCCCCTAATCATAGTCTACACTGATCGAGCATTTACGAGGAAATAGCTGCGTGAAGCAGGTCAATTAGTGTGGACGCGGCTCGGCCGAAACATGCGGCCGCCTGCGACCATATACAACGTGGACGTCTAACGCCAGATTAAAAATGCCTCCGAAACAATTGTTCAATTGTGCCAAGATGGGCAGGACATAACGCTTTTCTTAACACCGCGCATATTTCGGCGCAACATCTTCGACAAATGTTTATAGCCAATCAAAATGTTGATGGACCAATCACAACTATTTTTAAATGGCGTTTTTATAGTTTGATATTGGAATTGATGCACTGAAGAGGGGGTGACACTTGTTAACTAAAATTCAGGACCGTTTTTAAAAGGCAATTTAGTATGGCGTGCGGCTTTCATGTTTTATTTGTTCGTAGGCGGCCGCTTATATATTTGCCTCAAGCGCGGCGCGTTTACAATGACAGAGCTGTCTCGCGCGGTAATATCCTCGCGTAGCGGTTCGTTCAGTGTGAACTTGGCTAATGGACGACGGTGATGTACAAAGATAGCACTGATAAATCTTCGACTTTTACTTTCTGAATACAATGGTTAGCCAAAGTGGAAGTATACTATCCCTCCGCGATAAAAATTGTATTCTTATGTTTGATAACTGTATGTTTTGTTTAATTACAATTAAAATAACAAAAACTACAATTGAATAAACTTTCAAAGAACGGTGACTTTGCTTAGTGTAACAGGAAAAAAATCTAGTTTCCTATACAAGTTATAAAACAATGTAATCAATATTATTTTATCATTTTCTACTCATAGGCATAGTAACATGACAAAATTGGGAATCAAATTAATTAATTAATATATCTTGTAAGGAATTTAGTAAGGGCCTATAACTTGAACACAGCAGTTCTTTTCTAACAAATATCTTTATTTATTTCAGGATTCAAGTGTATTTTTAATTATTTATAGATAAAACAATTTAGTGTTAAAGGGTGCTGGGTGTTTTTTGTTTTAAATATTTCGTGGTCGTGTGAGTCAACCTTTTGTTTTCTTTGGAGTAGATATAAATTATATGCAAGTGATTCAAAATCCAGTGTGCTCACGTGCTAATTTATTTTTCAGTGTGTTCCCCGAAGACAAGTAACAAAATAGAGTCGAGTTAGTTGACGCTGGAATGTTTAGGATAACTACGCCCGTGTTAGTCAAGTCTGACATAGAATGGAACATTAATGACAGTTAGTTGGCATAGTCACTGCGGTGATGATGATGACACCCATTATCACAGATGATTCCGTGTTAATTGAGGCAGTACGCAAGAAAATACAGGTATTTAAAACCTGTGGTGATTGTGGCTCCTACATAACATGTATCGATACATAATGAAATCACACAAACCCAACTACGACTTAATTTTAATTATATTCGGTTTTTAGTAGATTTTAATTACATTAGTGTCCTAAATTACGTTTAATATGTATCAATACAATTTCGTAAATAATGCCCGTGAGATTGCTGGATTGTAAATAGAAAAATAAGTTTTTTCCAGTTTACTGAAGTCGTAAATCATACAAACCTTAATTGAAATCTGTGTATTCTTTTTAATCGTTTTAACTTTATGTTTGTTAAAAAATATTAATTTTCCACAAGCTACCTCAAGAGACATTATTTTTATTGTTATTTGGAGCAGTAATGCCTCAATTAAAACACGGATTAGTATAAATAACCAAATTACAGTAAAAATGAATAAAGAAACAGTAAAGTTGGTATGGCTACTAGTAGCGACCCCAGTTAATTTTAAACCAAATTTATCCATTCTACCATTATTGCCCAGAAAGAAGTAATTTGCAGGAAGTGTGTTTTTTACAGTGATATCCAAATCAATTGCAGACCTGTTAGTCGATTCAACTTTGCTGTTTATCGAAATAAAGATTGTTCGCTCTTCTATACATCAAGTTAAAGAAATCAGAACAAACAGCCTCCATACACAGAGATTAGAAATAACTTAAAAAGGATGTGTGGCATGCATACCTATCGAATTATACTGGGGTAGTGCGATAGAATGCTGCGTTGGTATAGACTGCGGGGAGGCTACAGTACCGGAGTACACATGTGCGGCGTTACTCTTGAGAACAACCACTACCAAGACCAAAATGTTAACGTTATACATTGTTTGGAAAGTATTTTCTTTAGCCTCGTGTTCACTCTCGCCTCTCCTGCGATTTACTTGAAACGGCACGGCATACTGTTTCAAATTGATTGTACAAGTTTAATTTATCAAACTGGGGTAGTATAATCTTCAATCAATTCTAATTTGATATACTAAAGTTTCTACTAAGCTCATATTTTTTCTTGGGATAACTGATAAAATGTAACTAGTAGTTATTTTAAATAAGTTGAACCTATGAATAAAATATGAACAAGATTATAGACATACAATTTATTCTGCTACCGCTATAACAGCTGTTAGTGAAGCATTTCGTCCTTAAGCATTATACTATTTAAAATCACGGCCAATAAGTTAAGTTAGTCAGGGATATTAGTCGAAATATTTACATTTACTAAACAATAATGAATTAAGACGAATAGCTTCATTCTTAATATCAATTGGAAATAATTAGTCATTACTCATTAATTAGTCAAGTTGTAATATTTTGTGGAATTCATAATAGATTTGTATACATCGGTACCTACTCATTCCTGTAATATCTGATACAAACAGTGGCAATAATTAACATTTTCTATGAAAACCTATTTCTTTATATAATATGTAAAAGAACACATGCAAACCTTTTAGCCCGGTGATGCTCGTTTCTTATTACAATTCGTAGTACACTACAGGTGGAAATCCTTAGTGAACTTCAAATAAACTTCAACAATTTACGAGCTTTTGAGAAATAAATAGGTTAGATTCATTACAAGTAGGTCTATCTACAACAGTAGCATAGTTTTTCTTGTATTTTTTACTTTTAGTTGAGGCTTCATCATAATATACAGGGTTATTTTTTCACCGGTACAATAAATTTTCCCACGTATTTGGTATCGATAATAGATTACATTTATCAAATAAAATTGACATATTTTTTTTTTCATTTATTATTAATTTATCCTTCATGCAAATGTAAAATGATGGGCTTACTAAAGACAAGACGTCAACGGGGTGCGGGACGCAGAGGGCGGCGGAAAGGGGTGAGCGACCTGCTGGTCGGCGCACGAGTTGGCAACATAGCAGTTATCTTAATCTCGGTGACTAGGTCAGGGTCAGTCCTGCGCTTGACATAGGTCTGTGCACGCGTGCCGCATCGTACTACCTTCAGTCGGAAATTGCTCGTACGAAATGGTTCGTACCTAGTTATTTTCTCATTGGGAAAAATGTGCCCCGCCTGGAAAATGCCAGTGTTATAGCCATGGCCAGCCAGGTCAACAGATTTGACCCCGTGTGACTGTTTTTGTGTGGTGTAGTGAAACGGCGGGTAGGCCCAAAATTTAAAAGACTTAAAAAATCTAATAATAAGTGCATTTGATGAACTTAAAAGTGAGAACTACAGACTTGTGTTGGGAAATATCGAAGGAAACATTCAAAAACGGGCAAGAGTGTGTTTAGATAACCACAGCCAACATTTTGAGCACTTGCTTAAGTATGTGAATTAATAAATTAGTACGAGAAATGGACTCCATTACTTAGGTATGTTTTTTTGATTCCAATCATTGTGCATAAAGGTGATTTCAAATTTTTTAATACGCCTCAATGAAGAAAGTTTCTGTCCTACTTTGTAATTTTATCACGTTTCCCAGACATAATTTAAAACATTCGACAAACTTCACACACAGAAAAATTCTTTGTTTTTACGGTCCTAAGCCCGTGCTGTCTTGTAGTGTACTTGTAGTGCAAGTATGAAGGAAGATTTGGGATCAAGTAAGATTGTTTTGCCAAGTCATAATCATAAGTTGATACCCAGTGGGGTTTTTCCAACCCGTCATGCCACGTGCGATGACGTTGTAAACAAACAGTTGCCAGTTCGTGTGTTTTGCTAGTTATGTACATTGATAATGCGTAATGCGTCCAATTTTCTTATTAGGTTTGCGGATAAGTTCAAACATCGGTATTTTAGTTTTTTTGTTCTAAAGGGGTAGTAACAAAAAATGTTAGTATTCAGTAACTTGGACTACTATTACGTATGTTGATTTATTGTACTGGTGAAAAAATAACCCTGTATATAAAGCGTTTTTGATTGTATTACAGTTAGTTGTGCAAACTGTTTTTTGTAAGCAGTGAAATTATAAAAATATTCGCACAGGCATTTACGGTACTAGCCATAACTTGGTTTAAAGTTTTTATTGAGATAGTTATGACTACCCGGGTTAGTAATAAAGTAAACATGTATTTTAGGGTTAAAAAATCTACAAATTTTCAATTACTTTGTAATTACTAGGCTAAAAGGTTCGCCTTTCGTTCTTACGGTGTATTCAGATCAAACGAACATTCGCTGTTCTATCCCCCACTCTACGAAATCAACGAATCACGTTTTGTGTAATGATCGAATTTCGTAGAGTAGGGGGTTAGAATAGCGAATGCTCGTTTGGTCTGAATGTACCATTAAACACCGTCCATATATTTTCTTCAGATAAAAAAATCCTAACAAACTGACTCGACCCAAGTTGAAACTAGTTCGTCTAGAGAACCAATGTCTCTCTCTTACCCTAATATTATGTCAAAAGAGATGCATATAGCGACTCGTCCCGTGACTGGTCGGTCGGTTCGATGTATAGAGTACTGACCTGGCGCAAGGCGTGCAGAGCGAATGCGAGTACAGCTTGTGGCCGCCCGGGCCGCGCCGCGTCTGATGGTGCCACTCCGCGCCCGGCGTCGACACCGACCCCAGCGCCCAGGGGGTCGAGGGGGTCGCTGAGGGGCCGGGGGTCGCCCGCCCGGGGGTCGCGGGGGTCGCTGAGGGGCCGGGGGTCGCCTGGCCGGGGGTCGAGGGGGTCAGGCCGCGGGGGTCGCGAGCGCCGCATGATTTACATATCGCGCATTCTACGCAGTGCCATCGACCTGGAAGGCGGAATGGGGTAGATGACTAACGATGTACATCGTACATGTACAGTCAAGGGCATTAATATATATCATCATCATTGGCCTCTGACATCTATAAAAGATGCTTCAAGCAGCGTCCAAAGAGGTTCGGCACTTACGTGTGTGGCTAGTTAGGCCAATACGGGAGCGACAGCCACGACCGCATAAAGTGCACGTAAATGTTGCACTTGGTGATCCGGGAGGTAAGACTGCGCGCTGGTGTCTTAGTTCCCGTTTGAACGAGAGCAGATCGAACCAAGCGTTATCATGGGACACCACGCCTTCACCTAGAACCCATATATACACTTCTCCATACTGATCCCTTACAAATGTGTCTATATATTAATGCACTCGACTGTACCATAAACATGTCGTAACTTAGCAACCCGGTGAAGGAAACGTACATAAGGCTGCGAAGAAATTCAAGGGTTTATGTGAAGTTCCCGACGAGAAAATGCAGCTTTTAATTTAATATACTGATAAATATACTGAAGAATTTCGGCAATTCCTTCATATGCCGAACTATTAAAAAGTGGAATTCTTTACCGGCACATGTGTTTCCGCATACCTATAACTTTAAACGAAGCGTGAAGAAACATCTAGCGGGCCAGCAAGGCGACGGCAACTGACAGGTTACTGCTTGTCTCTTGTTCGTTGTCGCCGCGATTTGGGCTCCACTTTTCACTTACGATCACTTGATCCACCACGTGGGGAGTGGAGCCACTTTGTAATGCCAACATAAAAAAAAAGTATATAGGGTAAAACGGAACGGCGATCCTTCCCGCTACCGACCGTTACGGTGAACTTTCAATATAAGGTCAACATAGATAACAATATTTCAAGATTGGTACTATACTGAAAGTTCATCATAACGATAACGGTTGGTAGACTCAGTCGGAAGCGGGAAAGACCGTCGTTCCATTCCACCCTATATATTCTGTGGCAACACCGACCGGAGCATCCTGTTGTTGTCGGCAATGTACTATACCACAACACAGGGCAACACTGACTGGTGGATTCTTTCCTAGGTACTCCTTTGGCAAGCGTCAATCTGAATGGGTATACGCGTAATCGCGCACCTGGTATTATCAAACCGCGATTAGAATGGGATTCGAAAGTACTGTTGACACAACAGTGTATAAGTAAATCTAGAACATATTCATAGTTATATTCATAAATTCATAATTTACATGCGGAGTATTACAAACAATAAATTAATAAATCACTCAATACATCTATGAACAACTCTTTTCTTGGTAAATGTTTTGTCATTTGTTGTGTCAACAGTACTTTCAAATCCCTTTCTGATTCCGGTTTGATAATAGATCGCGTCCTCGGAAGCTCCACACACGCGGTGTACTGGCAACACTGACCTGTGACACTCGGCGCACTGCCACGGGTACTCGCGCACCTTGCGGGTCGTGGGACCGTGGGACTGACCTGTGGGTACACGCTGGAGGCCCACGCAGTAGATGTGGAAGCCGCGGTCGCAGAGGTCGCAGAACAGCATCTTGTCGTCGTCCGCGGGCAGACGGCAGGCGCAGCAAGTCTTGCACTCGGCGCACTGCCACGGGTATTCGCGTACTTTGCGGATCGTATCCGCGGGAAGTTCCACGCACGATGGATGGACTGTAGGGAAATTTATTGTTATAAGTCTTTGTATAATGAAAAAAGGAAAAACATTTTTAAACAATTTCAAAATTCGTATACCTAACAGTAATAAAATAAATTAGGCACCTGAGGGCGATGTGAATTAAAATTACATTGCTTTTACTACCTACTTTACCATCTGCGTACACTCGTGCAATTAGTACCGAATTATTAAATACATGCGGTATGCGGCACTGTAATAGTAAATTTAAGAGTAGTTTATTCAAGTTTTTAATCATTTACATGCTAGTTACACAATAAAAAGTAAAAATAAAAACCCTAACTACAAAACTAAAACAAAAATTGCTACATTACAATGGGTACAACTTATCTTAACTAATCTTAACAGGATAAACATTTTACAACTATAATGACAAATTATATAAATAGCCCTTTGTATAATAGGTGTTCCTCATTTGTTTTTAAGGTCCGACCGAGACCCATATTGTAATCTCGGCCGAGACCGAGAATAAATTTGATTCTCGGCCGAGACCGAGACTTGGTAGAAAGGATATAAAAAACGTATAAATTACATAAAGAATCCCTAGCAGATACCTATAGTAAATCCAACGTCAAACTAAATACAGCAATTTTTTTTATGTAGGTACCCCACAAACCGCTATTCGAATTTTAGGTATTTTTACCGATAGAATGATAGGGGTTGCTTACTCTAAATAATTATTCCTTCCGTTCATTTTAAAGTGAAATTGAAGTCAGTTCATGTCAATATGACACCAATAAAATCGCAGTAAGTTCGCGAGATGGCGTCAAGCTCACCAATTACAGCCCATTACGAATCTCGGCCACGGCCGAGAGTCCCGGCCATTATTCGCCGAGATTACCGAGACCGAGATCTCGGTCGGACCTTATTTGTTTTACTCGATCTAAGGTCTTCGCACACTATAACAACTCCACGCCAACGCGACAGCAACTCTACTCACACTCACGATGAGTAGTCAACTAGTTGATCCACACAATGATAACTAGTGGACAACGCGGTGTCAACGAGTGGGCAATGTTAATGGTTGCTCGATACACGTGAGTGGCAAACGCATAGGCGCCGCGTGGACAACGTGTGGTCGTTGCGTGACAAACGAGTCGGGGTTGACCTTCAGTGTACGATGCGTAGGCCACTCGTCGTCATCATTTTTTGAAATTAAACCTTGAACATACGACACAGGGCTTAAATCTCAATGAATAAACTTGAGTCGAGTGGGTGTTGATATAGTGTGCGAAGACCTTTATGCGTTTTATTGTGAATATCAAATATTTATCCATCATGGCAATCATTGGGGGAGGCCTATGTTCAGCAGTGGACGTCTTTCGGCTGATATAATGATGATGATGATGATAATATTTGATATATATCAGGTCTGGTTTGATATTAATCATCAACTACGAACAAATAAAACATGGAAGCCGCACGCCATACTAAATTGCCTTTCAAAAACGGTCCTGAATTTTAGTTGACAAATGTCACCCCCTCTTCAATGCATCACGGCAATGAATTTTAATGTCAACCTATAAAAACTTACACCGCCACCATTTAAAAATAGTTGTGATTGGTCCATCAAAGTTTTGATTGGCTATATTATTCTATAAACATTTGTCTAAGTCGTGCGCCGAAATATGCGCGGTGGTAAGAAAAACGCTATGTCCTGCCCATCTTGGCACAATTGAACATTTGTTTCTGGGGGCATTTTTGAGCTCGCATTAGACGTCTAAGATGGTATATGGTCGCAGATCATCAAGGTAGGGCGGGAGACGTGAAAATAAAAAAAAATCCTCTATGGTTTACGATTCATCGGAAATGATATTTAAAATTAGGTTGGCATTGGCAGCCATGTATTTAATTACGTCTTGTATAGGTACACGAGGTGTCTTAAAATCCAAAAACGCACTTCTTGTATGCCCGAATGCGTTTATAAGGAATAGACAGTATAGACTTATCTTGACATCTGTAAGGTAGGGGCTTAAAGGTGTGTTTACGACTCTGTAATTGACAAATATAAAAGTACGGGAGTAGAAAAAAATACACAAACCTTAATTGAGCTTACCATGGGACCAGGTCGGATTGTGTAAGATGTCATGTTATGTGTTGGTACTCACGGCGACATTGGCAGTTGGCACAGACCAGGAAGCGCTCGTGCGAGTACTTGCGGTTGCCCTCCTCGCGCAGGTGGCACGAACGGCAGAGTTCTTCGTCGCGGGGCTCCTCTTTCGGTTCCACCATACTGCTGCTTCGCTTCACTTTCAGTAGCTTCTTCCGCTGTGTAAGGGAAATTTACTTTAGTTATATTATATATTTATAAACCATACAAACAAATAAGACATAGATGCTGCACGCCATACTAAATAAGACCGGGTAGTCACAAATCTCTATTTTCATGGCATTGGGTGGTTGTATTTTTTTTTTCATCTCATCGGGAAGTTCTATTAGTACGTAGTTAGGCGGATCGAAAGTTGCTGTTCCGTCCCTAGGGTCGAAAATATTTTTTATTGAAACTTATCGATTCCTTGGCTTTCCACAAAGTCGAAATGAAAAGTAGTGTTTAACTCTGGTGAAAGTGACCCATTGAATCTCGAAATATCGGTACGCTCGAACTCTTGGTACAGTGTGCAAGTCTAATACGGACGATCAATTAAACCAGGCATGGGATTCATTAGTGTAATCATGGATTACAAGGTTTTTTTAAAGTTACTCTTAATTATGACCCCACATAATTTTTTTAAGATTATCGGAGCAGCAATGTAGGTACGAACATTTGTTATTGTTGATATGGCAGTTACGTCATCTGCTTTTGAAATTAGCTGTCATCGAGTGCTTAACTCGCGTATGTTGCTCTACATTGCGCGCCGAATTATTTTGTATGGAAAATTTTGTTGCTCTAATTTTAAGTAAAAGTTATTTCAATGTACTTATTATGTCGTAAACTAACACCCGTTAAGAGCTTCGCCCGTATTAGACTTACACCCTGTATACTAAGCTAGTTAGTGAGTCACCTTGGGCGGCTGATGGCGGCTGTTGTCGTCGCTGGAGTCGCAGTGAGAGCCCCATTTTTTACTGAAACTTACCGATTCCTTGGCTTTCCACAAGGTAATAATAAACAAGGTCAAAGGGTAACAAGGTCGAAATGAAAAGTAGTGTTTAACTCTGGTGAAAGTGACCCATTGAATCTCGAATTATTGTAGAAATATCTCACGTGCAATGGATCGCTTCCGACTCTTGGTGGACAATATACTAAGCTAGTTAGTTAGTGAGTCGGTGAAGGAAAACATCGTGAGGAAACCTGCATACACCTGCGAAGAAATTCAAGGGTGTATGTGAAGTCCCCAGCAAGTACCGGGCCAGCGTTGGGACTACGCAAAATAAATAAAATAAATAAGTAAATATCTTGGGACATCTTACACAAATCAACCTAGTCCCACGGTAAGCTCAATTAAGGCTTGTGATGTGGGTACCAGGCGACGATATATATAATAGATAGATACGTATAGATACTTAGATACATACACAGCCACGACCAAAGAACAAACATTTGTGATAAATAAATACACAAAGAATGCCCTCGCCGGGATTCGAACCCGGAACCTCCAGCTTCGTAGGCAGGGTCACTACCAACTAGGCTAGAGGCTGACAAAAAAATAGGCACGTATGATGTCGAGTTGCGGAAAAAAATGGGTAGAAAAACAACATAGTTAGTGAGTCACCTTCGGCGGCTGATGGCGGCTGTTGTCATCGCTGGAGTCGCAGTGAGAGCCCCAGTCGGGCTCGGATTCAGAGCTGGACTCGCACGGCGACGGTGGGGCTGGTGGCGCCGCTACGACCGTGTTCAGCGGGAAGTATCTGGAACATTTATTATACTTAGTACTGATTTTTCAATCCCCAGTTAACAGTAACTGTCAAATAAATGTTAGCTCTATCCTTTTTTGACTGATGACCAGCGATAAGGATGGTAATACTTTTAACTGAGGATTGAAAAATCAGCCCTTAGGGCCATTGATACATAAACTAATAGTACATTAGGCAGTGGTCTCATCGCGAGCTACTAAGCTATGCACTATCTACAAGGTGTTCGTTTCGATATGCTATAAATAAGACAGGTTACTTGGGACATTAATAGAAGTTGTCTGGTATACAGGCTTTTGGAAAATTTGATAAAAAATATTTTTTTTGTTTTCATACATAATAAATGAAATGGTAAGTGTGAGAACCTTAAGAATAAAATAAAAGTTAATCTCAGGTAACTGACGGCACATGTCAAAATAAGTAACATTAGAATGTAATAAAGGTTGCAATACACATGTTCAGTGATTGAACTTATTTTATTAATAACTCAATAACAGTAAGAGTTAAAACACTAGTTTCTTAGATAAATTAGTTATATTTGACCTATAAAGCTTCCGTTAAAGTTATAGCATATGAAGAAAAACACGCTGTATAAACACGAACAAAATATATGCATGTAAATAAAAGAGACATGGGAATGCTTAGTAGCTCAGGGTGAGACCAGACCAGTGCTTTACTGCAGACGCCAGGAAATACAACTTAGCAGGCTGCTTAGGTATAAGGTCAAGTCAACCCATAGACCACGAATCCTGTAATAAAGGTCAAACGCTAACGTCGAAGTGACAGCTAAGGATAAACGGATCATTATTATTATAGCCTTTTTTATTTCCATGAACTCTCATAATTTATTTGAGCAGAAGTAGTTTAAATATTGTTTGTCTTTATTTGAGTTGTGGGTCCCGTTTGGGTAAAGGCCTCCTCCCACTTCTTCCCCAACTTTCTATTCCCTCCTTGGAGCATCCAACGGACGGATAATTGGCATTGTTTATTTATGTTTACGCCCAATTTAAGATTTTTTCTGAAAGTCCTGTCCGGAGCGCAACGCGTGGGGGTAAAAGCTGGGGGTGGACATGAGTCCCCGGGTTCTTAACAGACACCCTTGCAGTCATTATTATTATTATTTATTCAAACAAAAAATATACAGCATGACAGTATAAACCAAAGCACTGTACAATTTAGACTACACAATATTAGATACAAAATATCTTATAATACACCACTGTCATCCATTACCTCGCAGCACTTCAGACATACACTACACACAATTGCCCATCGGCTTGCAAACAGATCACATTCAGGTGCCCATGACAGAAGCGCGTTCAAAAATCTTAGAGCTCGAACAAGAGGAGATCTTTGGCGAGCCACAGTACGCGATGTTGGAATCAAAAGAAGGGTATGGTTTCTAGGCCTAAGATCTTGCTTAGGCAGTAAAGGTATAGACAGCCGCACTACCTGTGCCACTAGCTCAGGGCAGTCGGAATCTCCGCGCAAAATTCTACAAGCTACTACCAAAAGATTGTTGTCTCGCCTCACTTGCAAAGAGTTGAATCCTAGGCATCCCAACAAGAATTTAGTAGGGTCATATTAAAGCTCACCTCAGTTGTTCTGGTGTGTAGTATCTATACGTGTGTTGGTACTGTCCGGGGAGCAATGCGTGGGGGTAAAACCCGGCCGGGGGTCGCACATGGGTCCCAGGGTTCTTCATTGGTGCCCGTTGTCTCTGCACAGTCATAGTCTGTAGATCAGCACAGGCCCCACGCCGGCGAGAGTTGAGGCGTTGATTCCATTCGCTTGCTGAAGCTATCGCCGCAGCCGCCATTTCCTAAAGCGGAATAAATAATAGAATGCTTTTTATTCAGGAACTTAGTATAAAACAGGACTTTACTTAACTAAGAAAATAACAAAAAATCGTTCCTGAAAAGGCTTCCACTCAGCTTGTGTCAAGTCATCTCTATGATTTCTTGACGCTATTAATATCATGAGACGTTCTTATCTTACAACTCCTATTCCAACGAAAATGAGGCAATTTCGTTTGAGAAACTTCATTAGAACACCATTTGTGAAATAACTTTTAAAGAAACCGACTTCATCAGCGGTACCAATAATAGTAACAACGTAGTTTTCGCCAACAAAGTGTTTTGCAGCATATTAATCTTAGTAATAAATAAAAAACCGACAAAGTGCGAGTCGGACTCGCGCCAAAGGATTCCGTAGCAGCAAATATAAAAACTCTAAGAGATACATAAACCTCAATTTTTTTTATTTTATACTTTGCAGTTGAAAACAGAGGACGGACACTTTTTACGACTTTGAGAACGGATATCTCGAAAACGGTTAACTTAATGATAAAATGTGTTCTAGAATCTGTATATAATTTTAAAGACCATTCCATTGATACCCCACACACTTACGTAGGTAGAAATAAAACTATCGTTTTAGTCGCTCGAATTTGTCATTGTCGTCGAGTGAATATTTAGCGTTTTTACGGCGTTTTTATTTCGTCATTGTCGTATGTATTGTAAACGTAAATCAGTATCAATACCAAGTCTAGCGCAATCAATGTTGTTGCTACTTGTACCTCCGCGTAGTAATAATCGCGGGACGACAATGACAAATCCGAGCGGTTGAAACGCTGCTCGGAGAATCACCCCGTCCTGGGATTATCACCGAAATTATTACATGTATGTGTATATGTAAATTCTTTATTGTACACAAAACACAGGTAAAAGTACACATAAAACAATTTTGGGCATAGAACAAAATTTTTTCGTTGTCTTATTTTGTGTCCCTAAAAAACATGACGGAGTTGTGATTTTTGTATGAGATGACGTTTTGTTTTCAATTTCTCATGTATAGATTAAAATCTAGCGTGAAAATGAAATACAACTGCACCGGATTTTCTTTATATACTGAGCCGAAACAGCAACTAAAAACGTGACAGAGTCGTATGAAACAAGACAACGAAAAGAATTTTGATCCGTATATGTACATGCCCAACACATACCTGCCGAGCTTTCTCCGGATCAATCTTAGGTGGCTCCGGTTTATCCGAAGACTTGTCCGAAATTTTCATCTCGACCCGGTCTATTCTCACTTCAGGCTTCTGCTCGACTTCTTGGGCGATCGCGACTTGTTTATCCCGCTGGTACGCTCGGTATTCTTCGTACTTGTGAGGGTAGTCCGATAACATGATGTCTAGAACTTCGCTAGCATCCACCGCTGTGATACCTGAGACAGAAAGTCTATTTTAAGCAAGTGCGAGTCGGAAACATATATATCGCGGTGATAGTACAACTCGAGTGTCGTCAGTTGTAAGTCAGCGACTCTACCGCGAACTCCAAAGTTTGCAAATTTCGGGTATTTGTCGGTCACTCCAACGAAGGCGTCAAAGCCGCGGCCTAAGCCCTACGTGTACTCCATGATGAGGATCCTCTAAATGGATCGAAACTATACATAATGTAATCGGTAATTTATGTAATACTTATAGCACCTGTAGGCTTAGCACAGGATTAGTGCGACAATATGTCGCCGCGAGATAGACTAGCCATCCCTCTTTTATTAATATAGTCAGTAAAAGATGTAAAATCTATCTCGCGCGTAACCCGTTAGCTAAATATTTAAATATGTTTGAGACTCACGTTAGTTAATTATTTTAGACTTATCGATAACAGTTATGTCGATATTTAATTTAGTCAATCTCTCGTTCCTGCTAGAACAATATCTATACCATTCGTCAGTTGAAAGTAAAAAAAAGTAAACAAACTTGCAAACTTCATAATCACGCACTTCCAGAACATAATCTAGGTTTTATCACCAACTTAAAACCTTAAACCTGATGTTCACGTATATTTTTACTTAAAATTATTGATATTTATTAGTATTAACATAGAAACATATCTGCCAACGTGTTTCACAATGTGTCAAACACGTCAAATGCTATGGAAAATAAGCCATATTTGTTTACCTTACACAGTGTGTAAGGTATTTCTGAGGATATAATCTCGTTCCTCCCCGCCGACCGAGCGTCGCTTCAGCTCAGAGTACCGCCGCTTGAAACTCTTCACGCCGAGAAACATGGCTACCGGCTCTAATACCTATACCATTGATCAGTATACTGGGCTGTCATTAATTCGCTTACCAAGATCGCAAAGAGCTTCAGTGACCAGTCCCTTCCTGAGGATATAGTCTCGTTCCTCCCCGCCGACCGAGCGTCGCTTCAGCACCGGGTAGCGCCGCTTGAAGCCCTTCACGCCGAGGAACATGGCTACCTGCTCTAATACCTATACCAATGATCAGTGTACTGAGCTGTCAGTAATTCGCTTACCAAGATCGCAAAGAGCTTCAGTGACCAGTCCCTTCCTGAGGATATAGTCTCGTCCCTCCCCGCCGACCGAGCGTCGCTTCAGCTCCGAGTACCGCCGCTTGAAACTCTTCACGCCGAGGAACATGGCTACCTGCTCTAATACCTATACCATTGATCAGTGTACTGGGCTGTCAGTAATTCGCTTACCAAGATCGCAAAGAGCTTCAGTGACCAGTCCCTTCCTGAGGATATAGTCTCGTTCCTCCCCGCCGACCGAGCGCCGCTTCAGTTCCGGGTACCGCCGCTTGAAGCTCTTCACGCCGAGGAACATGGCTACCTGCTCTAATACCTATACCATTGATCAGTGTACCAGGCTGTTTCATTCGCTTACCAAGATCGCAAAGAGCTTCAGCGACCAGTCCCTTCCTGAGGATATAATCTCGTTCCTCCCCGCCGACCGAGCGCCGCTTCAGCTCCGAGTACCGCCGCTTGAAATTCTTCACGCCGAGGAACATGGCTACCTGCTCTAATACCTATACCATTGATCAGTGTACTGGGCTGTTTCATTCGCTTACCAAGATCGCAAAGAGCTTCAGTGACCAGTCCCTTCCTGAGGATATAGTCTCGTTCCTCCCCGCCGACCGAGCGTCGCTTCAGTTCCGGGTACCGCCGCTTGAAGCTCTTCACGCCGAGGAACATGGCTACCTGCTCTTGAATCATCATCACCTGCAAGAAATGGACCAATCATTATTGGGATGTTCTCTATTGGCATTGTTCACTAATTAATCATATCATTCTTTACTATGTTATATATATATCTTTGGTATATTTCAGGATTAATTATTAATTTGAGGCACAAAAATATAATAATGAACAATTTCAAATGTGTATAGTCGTCGTTAGATATATCGGACCGGCCAGGGTGTTGAGAATAAACTCTTTATTTTCTTTGGTACATGACATCTAATAATTATATTAATTATTAAGATAAGTTAAATCAATGTCAGTTTTGCAACGACAGTAGAGAGTATAGCTAACACTTTATGAAATTACCAATACATATCATATCATCAGCCCATCTCAGTCCACTGGACGCATCCTATTAACTTTGCGTATGGAGGCATTAGGAGGTAAATGCCCACAGAATTAGATTTGGATAGAAGAAACAAGTTCATTCATTTGTATGGCGGCCGAGCGTGTCAGATTTTGTACTGAAGTTGTTACTTGCCTATTATTTTAAATGTCTCAGGCCCTTGAGTATTCATATTTGTTGTGTTGTTGCAATTAATATCACTTAAGGAGGCATTATTAATGTTTTTGTTCACTTCAACTTACAAAATTTGACGCCCGAAAGCTGCAAGCTGCGATTAAAGACGGGCAACTCAGTGGATTTCACCGAGTTCATTTGACACGCTAAGTAGATACGTTTGCTTGATCTATGGTATATATGACATCTGTGTAAATGCCCATAATCGCCACGCTGGGCAAGTGGGCTGGCGATAGCAATGTGTCCACTTTGGAGACGCTGCTGCCATCATCATAATATAAACGAATGGTCAGTGATACTTCAATCCCTTAGTCGACTCTTACGACACCCACGGAAAGAGTCGAGGCGGTGACAAATGTATTCATTCATACTGCCGTCACCAAGCGGCGTATATTAATGACCATCAAACCCATTTAACTACTATAATGTAATACTTAGCATTACATAACTTAGCTGGCTTTCCTTTTTTATTGAATTGGTGCATTTTTTACTGAAAATACCCAATAACTAGGTTTGCACTCGTTAAATGATTTAAATAATTACATTAAAAATTGTGTTTTTCACTAGTGAAACCTCTATACTATAGGTATTACAAGTTTTAAATAAGATTATTAATTATTGGATGTATGTTTAGTACCAAAGGTGACTAGTTTTATTTTAATGCATATACCAGGATCAGGCATAAAGTTTTATACATATTTCCAGCAACGCAATTACGAAGATGAAATCGATGAATTAATATTAATTTTGAATAACGGGATCGTAAGATCCAGAAAGAAACTTTCCAAACTAGGTCCAGAAACTTGTCTAAATTCTCAGTGTGCCTATAGTTTCGTGTTTAAATGTTTTGTATAAGTTAATAAAATTATATAAAAAAATAAAAATACCTTCTAGTTAGTTTTTCTTTGGGGCTAGATAATTTTATGTTCCTTAGAGGGACCTTACGGCTAAGTAGCGCCAACTAGTGGCAGACGTTTTCGAGAAAACCCTCATTAAACACAGTAAGTTTGTAGAAGCAACAAAAATTAGTAAAAACACGAAATCAAAAGTCAAATGAAATGAAAATCGTAAGTTAAGTAAGTCAATGATTAAAAGTAAATTAAAATCACATCTTCTCGAAGATTACATATGTTGTGTGTCTGAATGTCCGAATACACTGTATTATCTCATAAAATAGTGATTTAACTGTAAGTTACATAAAAATGTAATAATAATTTAGTGTAGAAGAATAAGTATAAAAAAAAACAAAGCGCATATCACCATCAAACGTTGCAGTTTGGCGAGAATATAATGTACAGTTGGTTGTATAAATTAATAAAATACGTACGTGATGTTCCGCACTTGGGTTTTCAGGAGGAGGCCACATGTATTCTTTGACGTCGGCAGCCGTCCAAATTTTATTGCTGCAAGAGAAAACATGTTAATAAGTAATCAGTCGAAATTAGTATACAAAAAATAAATAAAACAATGTCGTCATAAAACTGATATTTACCTGTCGAACAAATCTGCGAATTTTGATTTCCTCATTTTATTACTACTTTCGTTTGTCGAGCTTTTTACAGAACTCTGCGAATCTTCGTCTAATAAATGCGAGGGCCTGAAATTAAAATAGATCACACTCAAATACTTGTTTGCACAAAATTACCGCCATTTTTTGACATTACTTAAAAAAAATGTTACTTTATGGTATGATTAAAAAAAATAAAGGAGAAAGTATTCAGCCAATAAAAAATAAGAAGAAACGTAGTTTGACACGCAAATATTTTAGTTGAAAAAGGCGCCAAGTAAAAAAAAATAGGTGCAAAAAGATGAACGTCCATAGAGAATTTTAATTTCGCTCCGTTTTTTACTGCCAATTAGGTATGGCAGCTGGCAAGAAGTTTAGAGCCTGTAAAGAGGTTAACTTACTTAGCAGGTGTAGCATTGTCATCCATCATACAAGTTTCCTCTTCGAATAAATGTACCGTCGTGGTAGCAGGCCCGCATACACGACCGTAAATACCCATTGTCTCCTAGAATTATTCAGTTTTAAACAGTTATACCATGTACTTTTTAATTCTTATTACATATTTATTGATATTAAAATATGCCAATAAAATATTTTGAGTAAAGAAACTAAAAAATAAAATATATATCAGTGTATAAAGTTTTTAATTTACATATTGTAGAATTATAACAATGTAACAGGGGCCTATCATTAATTCGTATTAGAGAGCAACCCGTCTCGATTCAATCAATACAATCGAAAAGAGACGGTAGAAGCTGTCAAACACAAGATGTGCTACGGCCGCTATTATAGTACGACCTACCTTCATGTACATAGCGCCTCGGCCGCCGCCCCGACCCCGGCCGCGGCCGCGCGGACTCTTGGCGGCGCCGCGGCCCCGACCGCCGCGGCTGCCTCGCCCGCGTCCCCCTCTGTTTTTGCCCTCACTCCCTGGCGTTTCCGGAGACTTCATAAATGACTCTTCCATTTTCGGCAGCGTCGTTTCTAATACGACTTTCAACTCTTGCGTTTCAGGGAATATTTTCATATCCGTGCTACTGCAGGAATCTCTACTCTTTCGACTGCTCAAAGGGGTCGTACAGGCGGAAGGCATTTTGTCGAGTGCTTCGGTCATTCGCGGCAGTTTCACCCGTGAGCTAGTCGGGTCAATCTCTTCTGGAGACTTTTCCTCTTTGATGAAGAATTTTGTGGCCAGTTCGACAACTGGTTCGGGTTCCTTCGGCGGCGTCGCCAGTGCTCGTTTTACTCCGCGGCCCCGCCCTCTACCCCGCGGCTTCGCTAATATTGCCGGTCGATCCCTGAAAGCGATTATCAATATTAAGTTAATGGCGTCATAAAAAACAGGAACTTATTGAGTGAGATAATGAATAATTATTCAAATATACATACCTAGCTAATCGTAAAGATCGTTGTGGACGTTCTTCTAGGGCCGGTGTTGGCAAAATGACAACAGGCTTTGCACCTTCTGACACTGGTAATTTGCGCGGTCTGCCACGCTTCTTCGGTTGCGGGGTAAACGGAATGCTTACAGCAGTCGCCTCATTTATTTTCAAATGATCCACTTCTAAAGGATCTTGAGATAATTCGTCATTGACCATGTTGAAGTCGTGGGATTCAGAATTTTCATTAATTATCATTTCCTGTACTTCAGGATGTGAACTTTCAACCGTCACAACTTCGGTAACGTCAGAGCTACCCGTTGATGTGCTAGAGTCTACTTCTAAACTCTGAGATTTTTCTACACAGTTAATAGAATTTAGTGATTTAACCTGTATTTGTTTTGCCTGTAAATTTGACAGAATATTATGGAGTTTAGAGTTACCATTTTTAGAACAGTTTTCATTGTTCAGCAAAGCATGATTGACTGGTTTTGTAGTTTGTTTACATTCCAATTCAGTTTTTGTATCTGCGGTTGCATTTTGAGTTTTAGGGATAACAGGGCTTACCGTCAGAGCTTTATTGGATAGTAATTGTCCAAGTTTTAATCGCTTCGTTTCTAATACTGACAGTTCCGGTTCCTTCTTTTGTGGAGGACTGGTTTCCACAGATGGAGGCCTCTTACCGGCATTTCTCCTTATGGGTGGAGACTTTTCTGATTCCTGAACAACCCTTGAACTACGTAACCTTTTTCCCAAGGCCACTGTAGGTGAAGTATCTGTTAACCCTTTTCGTTTGCTATTCACAACCCCTTTTTTCGATTTGTCATTTACCGTTTCGTGAGTATTTTCAGGTGAGCAACTTTCTTGAACAGTCTCAGATTTTTTAATTTCCTCTGTTATTATTTTGGCAGAAGGTCCATGATCAGTCTTATTAATTTTTAAAATTATTCTTGGAGAATCTTGACCTGAGCTTGAAGTTGTAATCTTTTCTGAAATATTGATTTCTAGTGGTTTTGTAACACTTTCATTTTCTGTTTTACAATGAACAAGAGACTGAGGTGGGGGAGAAGGAAGAGTCTCGATTGGTACTTCGTCAATAGGCACATGACTCCTTTTCTTATCATGAGATAACTTGGAATTGAATTTATCAATTTGGTCTGAATTTGAAATACTTGTTGAGTCTGTTGGAGTAGACTTATTTTCCTCAGACACAGTATCACAATCCGGCTCTTTTACTCTTGTATCTACATCTTTCTTTTTATGTTCTAACAACTTTTTTAATAATGTACAATTTGATAAATTTGTCTGTTTGACAGATGGTGTGGTTGTAATAGGCTCAATATTTACAGATTCAACAATGATATCATCATGTTCTGTCTTGATAGATACTCCAATTTGGCTGGGTCCATCTAAATCATTATTATGAGGAGATTCATTGTTTACCGACTTTGATTCCTCATGAAGGCAATTTTCTTTTGTTGTTTTATGATCAGCAGCTATGACAGGTTTGGATTCTTTTCTATTTAATGAATTCAATTTCTCAGTTTTTGGGACATCAACACAGTTTTCAGTAGTTTCAATTTTACTTGAATCCTCATTATGACAATTAGTCAAATCATTTTTAGCATGTTCATCGTCTATGGGTTTGACAACTGGTTTAATGCTAATTTTGGACACAACCGGAATGTTTTCATTAATATTGTTGTAAACATGTTCAATTTTCTCATCAATACTATTAGTCTTTAACTCTGCTTTTAAACATTCATTACTTGATGTGTCAGCAACAGCTTTCATATTGATTTTCATTACTAAAGGAGGATTCTTCATGGTAGCTTCCTCAGTATCTCTGGATTTTATTTGTTCCCCTTGATCTGGCTTAATAACAGGCTTGATGTTCAGTTTGGTTATTATTGGAATTTCTTTCTTAGGGGATGAAGGCAATGCATTTTCTTCTGGCTTCATAATGGGTTTAATATTCAGTTTAGTCACAACAGGTATGTTACCTTCTGCTGAAGTATTTGGTTTAACAATGTCTTCATCATCTGTAGGCTTCAATACAGGTTTTATATTTAATTTTGTAACAACAGGTATATCTGTATTGTCATCGCTTGAATTTCCCGTTTCAGAGGACTGGTTTTCAGTATCTTTCATATTTTCTTCATGTAGTGGCTTAACAATAGGCTTAATATTAAGTTTCGTAACAACAGGTATACTATTTTCATCACTGTCTGCATTCCATTCATCACAGTCTTTTTGTTCTGAAGATTTTTCTTCAGGATGCTTGAGTGGCTTTATATTTAATTTTGTAACTTTAGGGATATCTTCTATACTAAGATCTAGTTCACTATCTTTAGGTTTTAGTATAGGTTTTATATTTAATTTTGAAACTACAGGAACTTCATCTTTTAATTCTTCGGAGGCTTCTACATCTGTAGGTTTCAAAATGGGCTTGATATTTAACTTTGTCACTACAGGAATTTGTTCAAGATTGTCACTCTTTGATGCTGATTTTTTTGGAGATGGTTCAACATCACTTTTGACAACTGGTTTAATTGTGATTTTAGGGATATGTGCAGTCTCTTTCGATTCTCCGCTGGTCTCAGGGCACTCTACAGACTTACTCTTCATCATTTTTGAATCAGAATGATCTGCTACACTGTCCTTGCTAGAATTTTCTACAGGTTTTATGGGTTTTATTGTCAGCTTTGGACTTAGCTGGCTATCAGATTTGGCTACTGTTTTTATTGTTAATTTTGGAATCTTATCCACTTTGTCTTCTGATGGACTAACAATTAACTTTAATTTTGAAACCGAATCTGATTCTATCTGGTCCGGTTGTTGAAGGCCTTTGATTGTGAGCTTAGGCACTGTTTGGTCTGTGTAGAACTTGCCCTCCCCATCAGTGCCAGGTTTTCCCAATTTTATAGTAACTTTTGGGATAGTATCAGAAGGTCCTTGATCAGAAGTTGATGCCTGATCAGATGTACTTGTTTCATCATTTTCTGAACATTCTGACTCTGATATTTCACTGCTACTGGATTTTCTGTGAATATCATTAATTTTCTCTGGTGGCCTGGGAATAGGTTTGATGTTTAATTTTGTAATATTAGGTATTGGCTCACTGCTTTTGGCATTTTCTTTTGCCTCTATTTCAGCAGGTGGCTTAATGGGTTTAATAGTCAATTTAGGGATGGGGGACTTTATTTCCTCTGCTTGCTTTCCACCCAGTTTTATAGTCAGTTTAGGGACCTGTTTAGAGGTCTCTGGTGAATCTTGGACAAGTCCCAAACTAGCATGAACTTCACTTTGTTTATTTGTTTCGATAATGACAGGTTCCGATACATTAGATGCTGACAAATTGAGTTTAATAGGGGGAACTTTTTTGTGAATTTCCTCATTCTCAGAGAGTACCTGTGGTACGGGTTCACCTGAGGATTCACTATTTTGATTATTGTCTTTACTTACAATAGGGGGTTCATTTGACAATTTCTTAATGGGTTCCAGAATTGGATCTGAACTAATAGATTGAGATTGGCAACTGTCTCTAGTCTCTGCTTTACATATTTCATCAGATGCTTCTGTAGTACTAATACAATCTGAAGAACATGAAGCAGTTGCCGTTGTAGGTACAGTAGGTGATGAAGTAGAAGGAGTCTCACTCTCAGGTGTACCTTGTTGGCTTTGAGATTTTTCACTTTGACTTGTTGATGGTGTAACTTTTTGTCTTACTAACTTGATCTTTTTAGGAGGAATTGTTGAAGTCTCTGCTTTGCAGACACTAATTTCACTTACATTGCTACTTTCATCATCTTTTACAGAAACATGTACAGGGGGGATGACATCTGATGAACTAGACACATCCTTAGCTATACACTCACTGCTTGTCAATCCAAGTTCATTATCACTAACTTGGGAATCCACAGTAGAGGAGACAGTGGTGTCCGGACGGCGATCATATGGCGTCGGCCGAATAAGTCTGCGGCGTAAAGGTGACCTTGTTGCAGACTCCTGTATTAAAGTCCCTTCACTTACACTAGCATCACTCGATGTTGATTCAACACTTTCAACAGTCACATTGTCTCTGTTATCACTGGAAGTCACTTGCTTCACTGTCCGGTCATTTGATTCACATTCACTAATCTCAGGAATACTTGGAACAGTCTCTACACTGCTGGAAGGAATATTTACAGCCAAACAAGTGTTAGCTGCCTCTAAATTCAGATTTTGTGCCTCTGGAGCGTCTACCACTGCAGGTTCACAGGCTTCCGGCTCAGATGAACTAGCCTGGGGTTCTGTGTTGCTAATGCTAGCATCTACAGACACTGAACTTTCCGGTGTTTTGTCTACAGGGGTTTCAGGTAAGATCTCAGGTGCACTTTCACATTTGGCACTAGAGACAGGGGACAACACCGGGGCAACTTGTGGGGTTTCAATGTTCTGTGATGTATTAGCATTGTCTTCTTGTTCAGAAATAGTATTCTGAGATGGTTGCTCAGAGGCAGGAGGGTCTGGCTGCGGAGGCTCACTCGGAGCCGGCGGCGCGGCAGGCGTGGGTGGCGAAGGCGCGGATTCGTCACATTCAGTCGACAACGAAACTCGTTTAGGTGCACCAGGTCCGTCACAAATTTCATCAATCATGTCCAAAATCGCTTCCGTGCTCGCATTGTTGTCGTGCGTCGTCGGCGACGGGACGCTGTCTCCGTCGAAGTTATCCTCCGACATCGCTCCGGACTCGCACGGCGTTTGGGCCCCCGATGCCTCGCGAGACGCATTGGCGGTCGCGTCGACCTCCTCGTTGGGCCCGAGGTCCTTTTCCCGCGCCGATGCTCGGCGGGAAGCGTTCGTTGCGGCGCCCGCATCGTCTTCTGAACTCTCCATTATCTACTGTTTTGCGACGCTGTCATGTCTGAAATACAAAACTCTCGCTGGGTGATATTTACGTTACGAATGGGTAACCTGACGACGTGCGAGATTGACAAGCCACAGGCACCATTCTAATTCACCATAACGCTACTAAAATTTGTTCACGGGGTCCACAGCGATGATTAATATACGTACACATGTATATTATTTTCATATTCACAACGTTTCAATCTCGCTCGATTGACCGCGAGGTCATAGAAACTATTTAACAGCGTAAACCGGCAAACAAAAAGCTTGTATACGCCATTTTTAAAACCAAAGACATGGCAGGTTTGGCTGTATTGGCCTATAAAAAATGTCTTGAAGCAGACAGTTCGGCCATTGTCGTGTTGGTAAACTGCCGAAGCCCATAGATCGCTCCACTAGTGCTCTTAGCTTGTAAAAAGAGTAATAAATATAGCTTTCAACACGTGTTAAAACGAGTCAGATAATATTTCTTCAAGTTCTTTTTCGTATGAGGAGAAAAACTGCCATTTTATCCCGCCAGGTGTCAGCACAATCGACAGTCCCTAATGTTCATTTGTCATCTGTCAAATCCCATACATTTTTAGTAAATACCATTGCCCGTTTTCAATCATTTAAATATTTCTACTACAAAATGACTCAGTGTAG
>JALPQI010003974.1:0-72124 GCA_025490895.1 Thaumatotibia leucotreta
TATGTGGTCTTGTTAGAGGGTAGTTCTAAGATGATGGATTACTAATCACCTTGTGTCAGGTAAGAAACCTGTCGTGAAATAACGTCAGCATTCGTTTACCCTCTTGTCAATTATCTACCTTTTAACTTCAGCTTGAGTTCATATCGACTCGCAGCCCGATTGCGATCTGCTTCCGCCTGTTTTTGAATTTTCTATTCGCATGTAAATGTTGTTAGTTTAATCTGATCAAGTCTGCATCTCAGCGGCGGCTGCGTCGAGTACACGGACAGGACTGTTTTTAATTTGAAGTTTTCTTTCCCTCTAGTTTGCCGCGTTGTAACCAGACGCGATGGATCCCTCTATCTTTTTGCAATATTCTCCCCCAAATGGGCTTCCCCAGGAGTCGAAACTAGCTACATATATGGTAAGTCAACAGCATACAATTGTACCTTTCTCATTGTTACAACAATGAATTAATAAATTGGGGGTGGAGTGAAAAAATCCAATAAATATTTTTTCTGTTCCTGTTCCTATGTTCAAGTAATTTTCATTCCATTCACCATAAAACACTCCTTTGTGAGGGATTCCTACTAATGAAAGAATTTTGTTTTAAAGGCTATTCTGAACTAAAAGTTATTAAATAGCCTAACCAAATTGCATTGATCATTATTTTGTTAAAGACCCTTCAGAATGGACCCGTTCCACAATACTCAACACATTACGTACCACATCTGTCTATCTACCCCATTGTTAGAAGAGAAGAGGTTGAAGAAGCAGAAGAATTAGAGAGAGAATTACGGGTATCACATTTTCTTATATTATGAAGAAAGTGAGGTTCCTGTTAAGGTGCGTTTGGATAGCAAGTAATTTGGTCCCTGTTTCAGAACCGTTCCACATCGACCCCAACAAGGTCCCTGAACCAAGCAATGGGCAAGCTGAGTTTGGAATCCTCCCCTACAGCCATTAAAAAAGTAAGTTTATATTATTGATATAAGCCTTTTATTCAGACAAATTACGTAACAAAACATGTTTACTTAAGTATAATGTACACTTTCCTATCCTAACTCAATTTTTCCATTTTATGTTGTATAATTAGACAACATTACCTGCTTGGTCTGTTTGCCGTTTGCCAAAGTTTATATTAATGAGCATCAAAAATTTTGATTTATAGTAAGTAGATATAAAAAGTAAAAAAACTCCTAAAATCTGTTTTAATTTGTTCTGATTTTTATGAATAAATACCTTGGGTAGCTTGTTATTTAAACTTAATAAACCCTGAAAAGTAGCACAATCAAACCTGTTTTCCATTTGATACCCATGCCTAAGAAAATATCCAAAAAGATAGTATAAACTTGCCATTTTTTTCATGCATAAACAGATCTTGCCAACGGTTAAATGCTATGAAAATTATATCATAACAATCTGAGGCTTAAACTTTCCTTGGAAAGTTACATTGCTGCATTGCATAAGTTTTCACTGATCTCTGTAACTTGTTGTGACCAAGTTGTGACCTAACTTCAGTGAACTTTTAATTGTGCAATGGGCTTACAAGTTTTCTTACTTGTTGAGCCTTGTCCTCAGTTGTGGGTTTCCGATTGATCCAAACTTAATGAATGCAAGATTTTACAAGGAAAATTATCCAGTAGCACTGACAGCTACAATTATTCATCTCTCTATTGAGATATTTATGTGAGTTGCAGACTTGGACAAAAAGTCTGATTACTACTGTAAATTACATTTTGTAATCTAGATTACAAAGTACACATACAAAAGTAATTGGAATGAGTAATCAGATTACTTTCTGCCTAACTCTGGTGAGTTTTATAATTTTAGTTGTTGTATAGATTGTACACTTATAGCAGAGATTGAATCTCTCTAGTATTATTTTGCTAGTAGAAATTACTTATAAAGAAGGAAATGGTAGAATATGTATTTTATAATACATACTAATAATTATAATTTATTTGTTCTTGAATGGAAGGTAACAAATAGTAAAATAGTTCTTGTTGCATATGTATATTGCTCAGCCTTCACAGTTTTTCAACTATATCCAATTTTAACTTCTTAATGCAATTAACGCTTTTGGTGACACAACATCGACATTTATTTTTTTTATTTTTATTTTTATAAATAAGTGCTAATCTAACTGAGGACCACCGAACACGTGCCAAAATGCACTTGTATTTCATTGTATTACCCTTTCACACAGAAATAAATCAATAATCAAAAATGAATCGCGACAATAGTAGACTGTTTCATGTGACTACAGCCCTTCCCACAGGTCCTAATAGGGGAGTTTATGCCCGTGAACTATTTCACGCCATTCCTCCCCGACTCACCTGAGAGCTCACCCCCGTCGACCCTGGCCAACCTCCAGGGGAATCTGCAGGGAAACCTACAGGGAAGCCATCCGGGGAACATTCAATCTAATACGCAACAAGTTCATCAGGTGAAAATATAACTACTAGTACTGTAAGGTACAGTCAACTATTTACAACCCTAGGCGACTTGGGAACTTTACTATGTGAAAGTGATACTTTTCAAATTGTAATATTATGTATTACTACAGGGGCCCGTTTCTCAAAAGTTTGTAACTTGTAATACAAGTGGAAGTCTCTTTTTAACATGATTATTTAGAAGAGGACTTTCGCTTGTATTACGAGCTTTTGAGAAATAGGCTCCAGATCTTGTGCATAATCCTTTTATTTCGGCTTTTCAGGGTAATATCCGAATTCATATTGCTGTCACAATGAACTTTAGTATCCATTGTACTGAAGCGAATTGAGACAAAAAGATAAATTCGGACGTTTCCGTGAAAATATGAAGCAAAAAGATTTTGCACTACACCTGTACTTGTTATTGTGACATGGATCTAGAGTAGCCTATGGTTCCAATAGGTTGAATATACAAACAACTACTTCTAGTTTGTAATTTGCCATTAGATAGTCAACCTTAAAGTGTACGAACACTTTGTTCAAATTAGAAATTCATCATTCATGGATTTAATTCATGTAATACGTATTTAATATTGATAAGGGAGCGAATCAAATGTATTTAATCATCTGTCATTGAACGCAAGATGAGTTTGATTTCAGATATTTTTATCGCGGTTTAATATAACTTTTCAAGCTAAGGAGTTGTAGATAGTCTCTTAATTCATATTTCTATTTAGTACAAGAACTGTGTTGTCCAACAGGAGAACGTAGGCGGCACGACGTATTTTTATTCTACAAACGATAGCATGAACTCCACTGGTGGCCTCAACGCTTCTGCACCGATGGGTAAACTTTACATTTATTATTTACCATAAAACCGAGTTGGTTATCTGATATGTAAGTTCTCCTATCAACCCAATTTTTTACATAGAATATTATGAAGTAGTATCCGTAGGCTAGCAAATGGTTGGTGCGACAGTATATCGCCCTGCTTGCTCCAACTGGACATACAAAACTAATGTAAGATCAAGCAGACTTAATTTCAGAGTTATATTTTTTATTACACGTGGTTATATTTTTATGTGAAATTAATATATTATATTTGAAAATCAGCGTAACCACCTATTAAATTTAATTTGGTGTTACAATAGATTACAAGTAATCCGTACGAGCAGTATAAGAAATGCCTGGCGTATGCGAATTGTTGTTATATTGTATTTTTTTTACCTAAATGGAAAATATGTTTCACGTCATTAGGAATGCTACCTTTTCCAAGTTCTATCTTTTCACTATAGAATACACAACATTATGAAACATGTTTCTTTTATTGTGGGTGATTTTTTAATTAATTTTAAACGGGGTAAGATTAAGTAAAGGGGGTTCTTTCTTGATAAACTACTATTGTATTCCCTAACACAAACTAATCATTCAATATTAACGTCATAAAACTTTGAACTTAAAAAGTATTTCAAAGTCACAAGCGAAAGTAAATTTAAATTTACAGGAACACTTATCTAGAGTTATTCATGCAATGACCCCTAAACAAATTTTCATGACAAATAGAATTCTGATATATGCGCTTCGAGACTATTTGACTTTCAAAAGTACAAGGGCTGTGCGTCAATGCAATTTTTGTTAGCGTAATGCATTCAGGTGGCTGAGGTAAATGGACTAACTGTAAAGGTGAAATTGAACACTTTTATTTTGAAGGGATTGAACTTTCAAAGCCCGGATGACGGGAGCGAAAATGCACTTGTCACTAGTGCTTAGTTAAATATCGACTATTCTATCGACATGCATACCAACATTACATTAATTAGAAATTTATTGATCAATAGTAATTTATGCAATCGTACGTAATCAGAGGCATTGGGATCAAAAATTTATAAACAATAATATCTCAATAATACCTAGTACCATATGACAGTTACAAAACCGAAATTAAAGCCTATAAACCAGCTCGAAATTCGTTAAAAATTTCAAAGTGCACTTGATAAGATTAATTTAATTCCTCAAGGCGAAATTATTCACAAGAAAAATCAGAATATATTGACTAAAAAAGTTGGTGTTTTAATTTTAAAAATCTCATATAACTTTTTGATATCTGGAAAAGAAGTGGAACTACTAGGGAAACATAATAAGTATAATCTATACATTTCAAATTAAAAAATGTTCTTGTGGATGTCGATAGATTAGTCGATATTTCATTAAGCACTAGTGAAAAGTTCATTTTTGCTCCCGTCGTCCGGGCTTATTATACTGTAGTCTGCGAACATATACAACATGGACGTCAAACGCCAGCTCAAAAATGCCCCCAAAAACTATTCTTCAGTTTGTGCAAAGATGGGCAGGACATAGCGCTTGTCTTAACACCGCGGCGCAACATCTTTGACAAATGTTTAGTTTACTTATAGAATATAGCCAATCTAGACTTTGTGGGACCAATCACAACTATTTTGAAATGGTGATTTAAGTTTTTATAGGTTTGCATTGAAATTCGTTACCATGGTGCATTGAAGAGGGGGTGACACTTGACAACTAAAATTCAGGACCGTTTTTGAAAGGCAATTTAGTATGGCGTGCGGCTTCCATGTTTTATTTGTTCGTCGACTGTAGGGTATTATTATTTTTTCCTGTGGTGTGACCTGTCCTGTACCGTCTACAGTCGCCATCAGATATATATCTTGCGACGATAGAGGGCTAGGATTCTCACAAATATCTGAGTAATATACTCTTTTGTCATGGCATTAAAGTGCATTAGATATTTTTTTGCCAAGTGGCTGCTACTCATGAGCAGTGTGCGTTTTTTTTTTAATTCCCCCGCTGGATTTCCTATGGTAACTTGAAGATAAACTTTAGTTATATTGCCAAGTTTCTATTTCCAAAATATGTTTTTGTGTATGTAATATAATTTAGTGTTGAATAAAATTTTATAGTCACACCGTAATTATTCTATACGCGAAATACCGCGAGGAAGAACCCAAAAACCGATCACGGCTCATGAGTGATGATGATGACGTCTCTATCTAAAATTTTCAGTTTAGCGACTGTTTTCTAGTGTCAATCCATTACAATATCAATTAGCTTCCAAATACAACCAAATTTCGATATTTTATGTTCAGTACCACTACACGGAATTAGATTTGGATAGAAGAAACAAGTTCATTCATGTGTATGGCGGCCGAGGGTGTCAGATTTTGTACTGAAGTTGTTACTCTCCTATGATTTTAAATGTCTCAGGCCCTTGAGTATTCATATTTTTTTGTGTGGTTGCAATTAATATTACTTAAGGAGGCATTATTAATGTTTTTGTTCCCTTCAACTTTCAAAATTTGACGCCCGAAAGCTGCAAGCTGCGATATAGGTAAGACGGACAACTCAGTAGATTTCACTGAGTTCATTTGACACGCTAAGTAGATACGTTTGCTTGATCTATGGTATATATGACATCTGTGTTCAGTACCTATGTATCTGACAACTGTTTGGGCCTCACGCCTACGTAGCGCCGCTTAACACGTTCGCCTCCGGTACTATTTCACTAAGTGCTAATACTATGCCGATCGAAATTGTCTGATAGAACTCCTACGCCAGTGATACGCATCTGTCACCGAAAAGATTGTCCTCCTATGACAGCACTTGTGTCAAAAACGTTAGTATTTCTATACCACTGGCTACTAAAAACTTGATTCATGCTAGTGGCATAAGAATAAGATTACTTTGATCACGTATGTGTGTCACTGGCATAGGCGTCAGATTTTGTTGATCACATACGCTGTGTCACCGTCTAACGTGTTAATGGATTTATGCGTCGTTGGACTAAAAGTAAATATGGCGATATATAAAAATGTCCACTTGCTTAAATTCGGGCGTATATAATTTTGACGAAGTATAAAAATGTTCACCTGCATATTAGACCAAATATAAACATGTTGCGACACTGGACTAAAAGTAAATATGGCAATGTATAAAAATGTCCACCTGTATATGATTGTTGGTGGTGATGAATTTGATCGGTATATGTATTATTATAATCCTGGACCTATAGTAAAGAAAGTAGTCATTTTTATATTCAGACTTGATTAGACTGAGACATTTGTACACTTTGAAAGTAGTCATTTTTATATTTCGACTTGATAAGACATAAACATTTTTATAATTTGATAGTAGTCATTTTTTATATTCCGACTTGATAACACTTAAGCATTCTAAAGTATTGGCTTTCTAACACACGGACCAATTTTATTTTATATGTAGACATTTTTATACATCGCCATATTTACTTTTAGTCCAACGACGCATAAAGTCATAGTCTCACGCCGCGCGCGCATGCGAACGGTACTGAGCGCGAGCTGCGTTGTTATTATCAAAAATGTCTAATACTGTGAAGTGTAAAGCGTGTAATGTTGTGATTAACGAGTTGTTGGCTTTTATAAGCAACAAGTTGCATCTCCTGGACGAGCCAACTTTAAGGCGCATCTGTGTTACGGCGTTTTCCGAAAGTGAAATAGTAACCGCAAAACGGTTGCTATTTGAATCTGTTTCCAAGTCAAGTGAATTAAAGAAACGCAAGTGTGATGGAAAGTCCAATCGTGACTTGGATGATATAATTGGTCTCATGAAGAACTGTCGTGTCGATGAAACCCCTATTTTTGTCGCGAGAGACCTTCATAAATTACCACCCGTGTTATTCAACCATTTGGATGCAACGAAAATACTAAAAGATCTGGCTGAGTTACGAAGAATCATAGATGAATCTGCCACTAAGAACGAATTAGATGTCGTTAAATGTGATCTCGAGAATCTTAAAAAAGCATCGCTGGTTAATAACTATCAAGAAAATATTAACTTAAAAAGAGGGGCCTGCGTAATGAACAGTTTCGATTGTCACAGTGGACCTATGGGCCTGCAATTTTTGTCGAATGAAAATGAGACGAGTCCGCAAACAGATAATTCGGTTTTTTATGAAAATTCGAATAAGTATGAACAAACAAGTAAACCGCCATACAAAGTGGGTAAACAAGCATTTAGCGTCGCGCCGACCGTTGAGGTACCCGCTTCTGATATTAGCGAGTGCGCGGCCGGGGGGGGCGAGGGGCGCTCGCCACCGCGGCTCGCAGCGCCGGCCGCCGCCGCCGCCGCCCCTGTCTCAGGCATGACTCAACTCGAGCCCGAGAGAAAAATACGGAAAATACCTACCGCGCGCGCGAACAGTTTAGGCACTGAACACACTGATGCGGCGGGCGCCGAGCAGGCTAAGGTATCATATTCGGATACCGCGAAAGGTGGCACTTTTAAATCGCCCATTCCGGATAGCGAATGGGTCACGGTGCAGAGGAAAAGACTAAGGAATAGATTTATAGGTCACCAAGGGAAAGCAATAGTATCGTCTGATATTAAATTTAGAGCAGCCGATATTAAAGTTCCCCTATATATCTACAATGTCTCGAAGGAGGTGTCGGAGTTCGATATAGTCGAGTACATAAAAAGTCAAACCGATATTGTAGTTTCGTTGGAGAAAGTGACAATGAAAATGGAAAAAAAGTACGATGCTTACAAAGTGTTCGTGCCAAAACACAAGGTCGGTTTGTTTTTGAAAGACGACTTTTGGCCGGATGGTATAGTATATCGTCGTTTTGTAAATTTCAAGAAAAGCTGAAAGTTTAATTTGAAGGATAAATACCTACTCATCCCATAATGTATAATACGACAAATGTAGTAAGTTTTAATTGTAAAAACATTAGAAGGTCAGTGGATTGTGTACGTAGCTTATGTCGCACCGCTGGAATTATTGCTTTACAAGAAACCTGGCTGATGGAGCATGACATCTCTTTTCTAAGCACCATAAGTGATGAATTTGCCTTTACGGGAAAATCAGCGATTGATTCGTCAGTACAGGTACTTAGAGGTAGACCCCACGGTGGTGTCGCATTATTGTGGAAGAAGGCGTTATTTCCGTGTGTGTCGGTCATTAAGTGCAACAGTGTGCGGCTAGCGGCTATCAAACTAGTCCTCGACGACCGGCCGGTGATCGTGGCGTCGGTGTACATGCCTACTGACGCAGCGGACCATATGAGTGAGTTCACTGAGTGTTTGGGTGAAATATATTCTATAGTGGAAAGTAACGACGTTGAGGCGGTGTTCGTGCTCGGGGACTTCAACGCCCACCCGGGTGAGTCGTTTTGTTTGGAACTTATGAATTTTTGCTACGAACAATGTTTAACCTGTGTGGATATAGACTTATTGCCGAGTGATACCTACACGTACGTTAGTGACGTCCACGGTTGCAGGCGCTGGCTCGACCACTGCGTAGTGACGAGCGCAGCTAGGGCCACGGTCGTTAGTGCATCGGTGTTATATAATGTTTATTGGTCCGACCACTATCCGTTGTCGTTGAACTGTAACTTTAATTTGATTAAGGCGAAAACTATGTCTCCTACTGAATTTATTTGTAATAAAGTAATTTGGGGCGAGCGTGATGCGGGTCAAATAGATAAATATGTTGAATTGTGTAATAGAAAATTAAAGGATGTTGTTTTTCCATCGGAATTTACCGAGTGTGCAGATCGAATGTGTAACAAGTTGGAACATAAACAGAGGATAACTGATTTGTATGTTTGTATAATTAATGTCTTAAAATGGGCTGCCACGGAGTCTCATAAGAAAGTTAGGCGCGGGAGGCATAAATATGTTCCGGGTTGGAACATGCATGTTGCACACGCGCACCGGGAGGCGCGGTACTGGTTTCAATGCTGGGTATCTTATGGCAGGCCTGTAGCAGGGTATATCCATGAGAATATGTTACAGTCAAAAAAGATTTTTAAAGCTAAATTGAAATATTGCCAAAATCATGAGCAGACTATAAGAATGGATATAATTGCTAAAAACCATGCCAAAAAAGACTTCGGAAAATTCTGGAAAAGTACTGCGAAGTTGAGCCCCAAAGCCAGTCTTCCTGTGAGCGTGGGCGGTAGGCATGAACCAATAGATATCGCTGAGGCTTTCCGGAGTCATTTTAAAGTGGAATCCCCACTTGCGTGTATTGGGAGGCACGATGCTGGGGTTGAGGATGGCCAGGATGGGTCACCGTCCATTAGGTTTACGGCTAAGCAGGTTGCTAGTAAAATAATTCGAATGCAGAAAGGGAAGTCACCTGGACAAGACAGCCTCAGCATCGAGCATCTCAAGCATGCAGGTGATCATCTTCCAAGGGTACTGGCTTTGTTGTTTAACTTATGTATTAGTCATAGCTATTTGCCCGACGAGCTTATGTATACTATAGTGGTGCCTATTCTAAAGAATAGAACTGGTGACGTCTCTGATATGTCCAATTACAGGCCGATATCACTAGCCACGGTTGTAGCGAAGGTGCTGGACAGTTTGCTTGACGACATATTAGGTAATAATATTCAGCTCAATGACGCCCAATTCGGTTTCAGGCCGGGGTTATCTACTGAGAGCGCTATTCTTTGTCTCAAGCAAACTGTACAGTACTATACATCTCGGGAAACGCCGGTGTTTGCCTGTTTTTTGGACTTATCAAAGGCTTTTGACCTGGTGTCTTATGACCTATTATGGCAAAAACTGCGCGATAAAACATCGGTTCCTCGAGAGGTTACCGCTTTGTTCAGGCACTGGTATGGTAATCAAAGAAATAGTGTAAGATGGGCTGGCGCTTTCTCTGATTCTTATGTATCGCATTGCGGTGTTAGGCAGGGAGGTCTAAGCTCGCCTAATCTGTTCAACATTTACATGAACGACCTAATCGAGGAGCTCAGCAGTTCTCATGTCGGGTGCCACGTAGAAGGGGTCTGCGTAAATAATCTAAGTTATGCAGACGATATGGTGCTGCTGAGCCCCTCGATGGGAGGATTAATAAAAATGTTACGCATTTGTGAGGCATATGCGGAGGCCCACGGGCTCAGGTACAATGGCTCTAAGAGTGAACTTATGCAATTTAAGGCGGGTAATAAAACCTACCAAATGGAACCAGTCTCTCTTTGTGGTACCCTTTTAAAAAGAGTTGATAAGTTCAAGTACCTGGGCCACTGGGTGACCGAGACCATGTCAGATGTAGTGGACATGGAGCGCGAGCGCCGCGCGCTGTGCGTTCGCTGTAATATGTTGGCCCGCAGATTTGCACGTTGTGGTGGGGGGGTCAAATTGACTTTATTTAAGGCCTTTTGTCAAACCTTCTACGCGTGTGCTCTGTGGACGAACTTTACGCAGCGGGCGTACAGTGCATTGCGTGTACAATATAATGACGCGTTCAGGATGTTATTCGGGCTGCCCCGATATTGTAGTGCGTCAACCATGTTCGCAGAGGCGCACACTGACTGTTTTTTTACCATCATGAGGAAACGATGTGCGTCCCTTCTCAATCGCAGTCTGCACAGTTCGAATAGCATCCTGAACACGCTAGCCCAGCGCTGGGACTCGCCACTATTGCAACGCTACGTACAACTCCACGCGCCTGTAGTGCCGGTGCCCAGGCGCCTTTAGGTAACTTAGTTATAATTTACCATCTACTAATCCTAGCGATAAGTTTTGTAACTTCTACCTATGTATCTAACACTTATATGGAATCAAAAGTTCTGAAATAAATTATTTGAATTTGAATTTGAATTTGAATAAATCTGTTAATGCTCTAATCATACTTGCAGGGCAACCGGAGCAATGTCTAAGCGTAGTCGGTCCAGGGCCGGCGGTGCCTTCCCCGTACGCGACACAAATGTATGCAGGCACGCCCACACACATGGGGCCCATCACGCAGACGAAGCCTGGTAAGTGTTCATATTAACCTTTCATAAAGCTTGTTCACGAAATAAAGTAGCCATCGTAAAATCAGTCTCTACTGTTACACAACAGTCCCATGTAGTTCCAACAGCCATGGGACTGTAAATTGATTCTTCTGTTTTATGTTTAACATTTCAATATCCAAAAGCATTAGCTCTGAAGTCGTCAAAATCAAAATAACTTCAGATAAAGCTTAATGCAAAAGTTCAGGCCCAAAAAAGTGCAAACTTCAGAGACGATTTCAACAATGTTAGACTTGAAATAGTTAATAAAAATTGTAGACACGAGATTCACAGTTTATTATAGTATCGCTATTGTAATTTAGTTAAGACCCATTGGGAAACTAAACGACCCAAAATGATAAAATAAGAAGAATCGCTACTTAAGTCCAGAAGTTTAAATAAAAGTCCACAATTATGGAGAAATTGATATAAATATCAACCACAGCTTCCGAGAAAATAGGCAAAGAGCCCTTCTTTATAATACCACCCATACAAAGGTATGGCCTCATACAAAAAAAAAGAATTATACAGCAATGGCTACTTTATTTCGTTATTACCAGGCGCGGATCAAGAACTTCGTTCAGAGGGGGGCACTGACCTATGACATGATAGTATATTATGCTTAAAACAGCACCTAGGTAAGGCATACCTAAGTCCAGTCAGTGCCCCCCCCCCCCTGGATCCGCGACTGCATATTACACGATTTGCCGTTCTACTGATGATGCCGAGGGGGTAAAAAAGTTGACAACCTAAACTAACTAAGTAACAAATACTTACTTGAAATAAAGCTCGTATCACAGTTCTGTTTCAATATTGACATACTACGTTGCTAAGAGTAGTGACAGTTTTTATAGTGAGTTTCGCTTGTCACCCGACGATTTGTTAAGAAATAATGCCACCTTAAAGATGAGCTATATCCTACTATATCAATGGATTTGTAATGTTAATTACTTCGCCATAAATTGCACTACCACCTGTTTAATGAGACTTGAAGAACACCAATAAAAATCATGTTAAGTAATTGAATGAGAAATTGAACCCTAAATTATGAAGGTATTTGTATATTGTTGATACAATTGATATCACAACATTCCTTCCTACTAAACGAGTATTTCTTTTTCTATATTCGTTCCTATAAAAATGAGTGCTCAATAAAGAAAACCTGAAGGTTACTTCACTGGTTCGACTCCCGACCCGACCACCAACGTGGTATGTAGTTACATAAACTGCAACAAGTTACCACCGTTGTGTGTTGACCTTGTCTGTACAGCTGCCGTTTCCCATGCTTTGCATAATTATCTATTCAGACCTGCGTAAATCTGAACCATAGACGTCTACATACAGTGAGTTACCATGACACAGGCTTTTGCGAAAATTAGTAATAATACGCATTAACACGTTCGACGCTGGTGACACGGCGTCTGTGATAAAAAAATTCCGACTCCTATGCCAGTGACACACATACGTGATCAAAATTATTGTACTCTAGCGCCACTAGCATAAATCAAGTTCTTACTCCTGTGCCAGTCGTATCGAAATACGATCATTTTTGACACAAGTGTTGTGTCGCCGGCATAGGAGTACCATCATTTCGGTCACACATAGGTGTCACTGGCATAGGAGTTCTAATAAGAAAATTTCGATCGGTGTTGTATTAGGATTTAGTAACAGTAAGTGTTAATGGCAATCGTTTTCAAGTATTAAGAATTGACAAATATTTAATACAATTGTACAATTAATTTTATTTCCTTCGATCGATCGTAATGCGTGTCCTGCTTAGTTGTCAAACGCTTTTGGTGCAGTGTAGATCAATTAAGGGTTGTGAAGTAAGTTATTAAGATAGCGAGTTCAAGTTCATCTCTGTATTACAACGTGTTATGACACGTTACAGCTAAAAATTTACCCCTGAATTCCTTTAACTCGAACTACATTTCATCAAAATCCCTAGAAGTTTAGTTAAAGGAATCCAAGGGTCAGTTTAAGTTGAATCGAATAATAACACGACAATAACGAACCTTAACTCACTATCTCCTTATAAATAACTTACACCATATCCCTTAATTGAACTACATTACACCAAAATGCTGGAAATCGTACGATCTCTGTTAATTACATATAAAATTAGAATTATTAATGAAATAATGCTCACGATATCGCTAAAACTCTGCATCTTCATCCTCGGTTTCAATAAAAGCCTTCATGATGTTAACACACTGTATAATATGTATAATTGTATACGTCTTAGGTCGTGTATATGAGCCATGAGAACCAATATCGTTAACATATTTATAGAGCTATCCGTAGCAGCCATTATGGTCTGTTTCAATTTGCACCTTGCATTTATTTCGTTGTACCTTGTGATATTTTTACTGAATAAAACGCATCCTCATCTCGTTCTCTTTTAACAATCAAGGATTGCACAAAAATGTTAATATAAAATATTTTATTTTAGCTACTAAACTCTTATGGGTAACTCTTATGGGTATAAGAGTTTAGTAGCTACAATAAAATAATTTTCTTTTTTTTAGGTTTCCGTAGCCAAAATGGCAAAAACGGAACCCTTATAGTTTCTCCATGTCTGTCTGTCCGAGCTGTCTATCAGAGTGAAAGGGACAAGGACAAACAATACTTAGCGGCTTGCTAAGTTATGAGACGTTTATAAATAGGAGGTATAACATACATATAACCATTGCCATTATTGAAAAAAAAAAACTGAAACGAGTGTGGTATAGTCGCATAGCGTAGAGCGAAGGTGTGCTAAGATTAAAGATTACATTTTAACTCGCTCGGACTGAACGAAAGTCACTAATCACTATCTAAAGTCACTATCGAGTAAAATAATAATTTTTTTCAAACAAAAAAATGTATTCCGATTACCAATTGCCTGTTCTTTTTAACCAATCGGTCGAATGGAAATGCATACAGATTGATTCGTTAGCGTTGGACTGGCATGAATAAAATAAACTGCCGTCCGCAAGGGAAGATAATAAATGCATTCAACAAAGGCTATGATACAGTATTATAATGCATATGTTCAGCGCTCTTTGTAAGAGTAAACTTATGAATAGGTTATTAATTAATTAACTTTTCTGCAGTCTAATTCCTAATACTGTACGTATTTACTTTTACTTCAATAAATGTGTAGACATTTTTTTTTCTAACTCCAGTCGATCGTTGACATATTGTGATATTGATATGTGTGAGTTATATATAGATAGAGATAGGTATATTGGATCGGCCAAAGTGCTCACATATATCTAAACAGGCCTTTATTGACAGGGTGTTAGAGAACATGTTCGAATATTTTTAGAACCGTGGCCGCTCCGACGTATCTGATGACGACTGTAGGACCAGTCACTATAGTACATTTACATTACGATTTAAGATACACGTGCGAAAAAAATTAAGCTCGATACGAGTGGCGATAAATTAAAACACGACCGAAGAGAGTATTTTAAATCGACACGAGATACGAAAATCTGTTTCGCAAGTGTATCGTACGATTTCCATATGGCACTCCGAAGATTTCGACCTGACATAAAATGAACCACTTCTCGCACTAGTGTGTAAAAAAAGCATCTGTACTGAAATAGTGCATAAGATACACAAAATAAGAATACCTAGTCGGTCCGAAAGTTCTGTCATAAAAGTTTAGACGTCAGGAAAGCTAACAGGTACTATTAAATATATAACTCTATATATGGATTTAAAGGTTTTTTAATAGTGATTGCCTCTCAATACATTTTCAGGAAAATTATTGTTTTGTTTTCGCACAAAGCCTCGTAATATGTGAAAAAAGGTATGAAAGAACACATCAAAAATACGCGACCGATTCTAGTAATTTTAGCCCCTATTTATTTTAATTTTGCGTTCTATGGCTTTTTCGTAGCAAATCATGATAGCATGGTCTATTAACTTTATTTTGATGTACAAGAGTCAACTGGTTTTTAACCTTAAATAGCTATTTTACGTTATTTACCAAATGCCTTTATTTCGTGATACTCAAATTTACGTGTTTTTAAGCGAAATAGTAAAATACGAAATTTTCTAGATATGACCATCTGAAGTACGAGCTTCTTAGAAATCTATATTCTAGCATTAAAAGATGTCCTATTATAGAGGTTATATAAAAACCAAAATGTTAGATTCAGATACGTGTACAATATTGGTTTTCTATCAGTTTTCTGAAGCATGTTTTCACAAATTGCCCGCGTGCTGACTACGGTCGAGAATCTCAAGTTTAAAAGGAATGGCACAAAATGTGAATATTCATTTCAAAACAATTATAACGCAATTTCATCACCATAAAATAAGCTTTCAAAATATGTTTACGTTTTTTGTATCCGTTCTTTTTACAATGTTTTACAAGACAAACTCTTTGTGACAGAACGGACCGACTAGGTAATTCTGTATTTTTAGTTCAGATCGCAATGCCATCCAACTACTAGCAGACTTCCTAGTGGGAATTATCTTAGGATGTAGGCTATGCGTAACATTTTCATCCTGCCTGTAAAGACTGTTGGCCTGTAGGTATCTGTTTTTTTTCCTCAATAAAAAAAAGTGCGAAAAACATGAAACCACCACCAGGCACCATCTGAACTTAAAAAATATGTTAAGGATTGCCATAAGTTCTTAATTCTTAAGCGTAATTACTATGTACTACTACGTACTTACACACACATTCGTTTCGTTCACGCTAACTGGTGATTCTACCAGCACTATTAGCCATTTCTGATTCGATTTGCTTGCAAAATACGACTTCGCAGAAATATGCGTAGTAAATTTGCCGGGCTTAGCATAGAATTATGTATTAAGATTACCCAATGTGGTCCAAAAATAACTGCATTTGTGTTGTCAGTCAAAATAGTCGTATGGTTTTTTTGGAGGTTAATTCAACTTTCAGAAAGAAGGATTTAAATTACGTAAAATAGAACTACTTTGGAACTACTTGGCCAAATCCACAAGACTAACATCAGTTACCAATTCTTTTGTATGTTCAACTTGATTAATTCATTAAAAAATACAAGAAAAAATTTGTAACTGTTTTAGTCTTATGGATTTACCCACTTTATATTGATTAGCATTATATGAAATTGTGTCATGACATTTTCCCGCAGGCCTATTTTTTTATTTAATTGTTACGAACCCTCAAGACAACATAAATCTCATAATGCTCATAAATACAATTTTATTTCAGTAATTGATTAGTAAGTGTTTTTTCTTGTACTTTGTCTCCTTGCTACGTTTTCCTGCACGGCAAGCACATCATGGGCGCGGGACGACAAAAACTGCGACATAGAGTTTTCTCGAGCTATGTCACGAATTGGTAGCACAACATGCGCGCGAGATAACGCTGACTCGCGATGATCTATCAAAGCGACATAATTATTTCGCTTGAAAGTCCCACGCGATATATCCTCAAAATTCGTAGCACAAGTGTACCTTGAGCGATAAAATACATTGCGTTTTAATGTCAAAATGCGACAAATTGTCTTCGAGATGTGAAGGTGGCGAGAAAGTCGAGAAACACATAAACTTCGTTACGGATTGCAAATTTAAGCTATCAGTCGAATTATTATTGTAGCTATGAGCTATGTATTGGTAGTTATGAATAATCTGTTTTAGTACATGCGTTCTAAGGCATTATTTAATGTTTTAATATTAACAAACTTCGTTTCATTACCGACCCTACAGTCGATACCGTAAGGTCTGAAGACCCATGGAGGTTCAATAGAGAACCAAATGCTAGTAATATTTTCAAAAGTAGCGGTTGTAAAGAATAAGTATTAACGTACCTACCAATGCTAATAGCTATTGAATAGAAGTATCTAAGGGCAAGATACATAATTGTATTAATTGTGATAGCGATGTTCGGTGTAGTATACCGTACAACTACGCAGCTATATTTTACAAGTACAATATAATTAAGAAAAGCGGCATTTGTACACATAATCTATATAGGAAAAGGTAGATCAGCCTCTATTAGTTCACAGCTGCATGGGCAATGTCCTTTCCTTAGCCTATGTGCGTGGACGCATTAGGAGGTTAATATATACCCATAATCGGGAGTAGTGTGTCCACTATGATGATGCTGCTGCCCATCATAGTGGACACACTACTCACACTACTACCCATTGCTAAATAAATAGTCAATGACACTTCAATCTTTAACCGACTCTTACGACACCAACGGGAAGAGTTGGGGTGGTGATAAATGTAATCTTACTACCGTTTCGACACGGCTAATAACTAATATTTTAAACAAATAAAAATATATATAATAAATAATCCAGTATGTATTTACTTAAAAATATATATTTATTATAATAACATGTATCAAATACTCAATGTAACAAATATTTGTATCGTAAAGAACAGTTGAGCCAAACAAGTTTACAATCACAAATATATTAATAATTTAATTAGATAATAGACGCCTGTAATTTCTGCTCTATTGTAGACGATCGTCTGAATTGAATGGGCACTTTTATACTTTGCCGCGGAAGTTCGCGTCCACGGTGTTATATTTCTTCCACTATGTGAAATGTGATTTACTAACATAAATTGTAATAACATGAAACCTCATAAATATAGTGAAAAAATATCATACACCCGTGGGCTCTAACTTCAACGATATGCTTTAAAACCACCCAACCAAACGCAGGCTGCGCCACGAGCTCGGGCGCCAAGCGTACTCTTGTTGTTCACGACGAGCTGCAGAGCGCGACCCAGCAGCCGCCTTCAAGGCTGTTGTGGAATCCGATTTGCTGAATGCGAACCTTTTTCTTCAGTTTGCGCCATATCTTTAAACAGTATGAATAATTCATTAATACCATGCTTTATTGACAGCTCCGCAAAAATAACCTGCAGATCGAATAAATAAGCGTAGTATGATTTTTACTATACATAATACTATCAGACGCGATGTATGTAACTTACTTTTCTTGACCATACTTGACCTTAATAATTAAGTTCATATATGGAGGATATCCGATATATCAACTACTTTTAGGTCATAGGTATATTGTTTTGGAACCTGGAGGATGGATTAAGGAGGCGAGTATCGGGTACGAAAACGAAACCCTCATATTTCCATTATAAACTTAAATGATTTGTACAAGCTTTCATCGAAATACCTGCTAATAATTCGATGAACCGATATATTATTTATTTTTTGGAGTTTGACCCAATATAGGTACTTCATCTTTTCCGGATTCACATTCTCCCTCTGGAAACTATGGGTTTAGTTTAACGACATCTTGCTTTGTATTATTATTGGGCTCCGATGACTGAAATATAATTCATAACATACATTTTTATTAAAGAACTATGAACATGAATTTCAAAAAATATACGGTTTAAATGTAAATAATCGTAACTAACATCCACAGTACCTAAGTAACTCATAAAGAGTATAAAAGGCTAGAATTAACTTAAATTTTACGTTCATGAGCCATTTAAAATATCGCCACCAAACAATCTACAAATGTCATGCGACAGATTATTATTATGACACTTTGACATTTTCATATTAAAATGTCCTATCTCTTTAATCTTTATACTACGTGAACGAGACAAAGTTATCGTGACTAGAGATGTTTCATTTTTAAAGCTTGCTGTTCACTCATCATTCAACATTATTTATACCGATTCAGTGTTGCTAGGAAAGAAAAGTTAGTCCCACACATAAATGGCAATACTTGTTATGTCGCCCGCGGGATGACTCTTTCGCATGGAACTAATTTCTCGAGCTGTTAACTTGTGCTACCAAAATCGAGAAAGTGACGGCTAGAAATATAAATTTGACGGCCGCGATATGGGTTTGTCGCAGCGCGAGCTATCTCGCGCTCAATGATGTGCTGACCGGGCTGGGTCACTTATAAAACCGCGAGTGGCAGTTATAAGGTCCATGATGGCCGGTCTTGACGTTAGTCATGATAAATATGATAATAGTAAGGCGTTTTGGAAACATTGTTATAATAAACTTATCAAGTTTTGTTTACTGGCTGATGGGAACGACGGGGCGAATAATAACAACAAATAACGCATAATTTTTGATGCTAAGTAATTGAGTTGCAGAAACCTACCCCACGAAAACCGATGGATATTTCTCTACTAATTGGAAAATCGCTGTCCTAGGCACGTTATAGCAAAATTATATGGAATAATTATTGACAAATCTTTTTATCAACTTATTAATTATTATAATTTTTCTAACACACTCAAAAACAGTTCCCTGGCGTGTCCCGAATTAAAAATTCGAGGTCTACGACAAATTATTGACTATTTGTTGCAATTTGGTAAGACCTTATTATACAATTTCAAAAGTTTATTATATGATGCATATTATTTGTTCATTATTTTTATTTTTCTGTTTTTAGATTTTATTCTAACATAATTTAGAAACTGTCCTTACCTTCAAAAATAATAAAAATATTTGTAAAAACTTACTGCGTTATAGATGTTGCAGAGAGCAAAAACAGTATCAATATCATAAAAAAATACCACTTACCTCTTTTGATTTGAATTAATCGGAAGATAAACTTGGCAGAGGATTGTTTGAATTTGGCAATTAGTAGAGAAATGCCCCGATAAAGTTTGATTTTTCTAAATAGCTAAAATGTCTTTAATCATATATTTTTATTTTGAATTAAAACTTTTTGTCTGTAGATGTGTTATTCATTTGCACCAACGACTTATAATTTCAGCATCGTAAATATTCTACTCTGAAGTGCACGCCAACCATTTTTACATGCACATGCACCAATGACCCTAATGTCCACGCGTCAAATATTTAAAAAGTACAGGTGCCTTTTACATGTTTGTTTTACATCGATCAAGCCTAAATGCCTGTCTAAGCCACATCGCTGACCGGCGGCCGTGTGAACTAGTTTATTGTTTGCTGCGGGTATCGTTGCATACAGAATGGGTGCAATGTGTTCAAATTATGACATTAATAATCTTTAGCTGTGACAACTATGCTGGCTACATTACAAGTTGCTCGTTTTACTTCGTCGGTGGCTATGGGTTTACGTACTACAGTCGTGTGTAACGGCTTACTGCGGTTTGAAATATTTGTAGGGATAAATAGAAACACTAATTAATCATCATTAATAAAATAATATTTTAATTCATGAAATAAAATAAACTTCTCAATTTAATTTGACGAGGTGATGTTGAAGTGTTTTGTTATGAATGTTGTTATGGGCAGTTAAATATGGCGGTAACAGCTGACATCTAAGAATGCATTAAAACCCATACAATTAAACTTTAATAATTTTTCCTATAACCAAATCATAGTAGCGACATGGGTGTCGGTTGCAGCTGCGGTGTCGAGCTTTACGTAGACAATTTCGATATCAGTTCATCTGTCGGAATCACCCTCGGATTAGGGGCCGGTTTCAATGTAGGCCTCACTATTTACGGTATCGACTTTAACAGGACGAGGACATATAACATCGGAATCGGTATCAATTACTACATAAATGTCGGGATTTGTATCGAGATCAGTGTTTTTTTCGCCATCTCTATTTATGCTGTTAGCAGTGGTGGAATGACTTCGTTGAATTTCGGTATCGGAGTCGGTTACGCTGTTCATATAGGTCGAGGTAATGGAGTGGGTTTCTATTGGGAAATTGAGGTCATGGATTTTGGCCGTCCGTAAGGTACTGAAAGACAATTTTTTTTATTTTGTTCGTTCAAAGTTATAAACTGTCATGAAAGTTGGATTTTAAAAATTTTAAGGACGACTTCACGTTATAAAATTTATAAACACTGTTTGAACTATTCTGAACGACAACTTTACTAAAATAATAAAATATAAAGTTGCCATTTACTAATCTTAAGACTACGAAAATAATAACCTCAGAGTGACTTGAAGATCCTGCAGCAAAGCAAGAGCATTCAAAATGATGTGCGACAGGTGTCTCATAGGCGAGTTGGATTTATCTTAACCTTATAGTAATAAGAAAGCCTTCAAGACGTAGCTTCGTGTTTTTATCAGCGACCAAAAGCAGTTTAAAATGGTTACAGTGAAGTGAGTGTTTAACGTGCTGTGATTGGTAGATTTAAAGACACTTGAATGTGCCAATATAAAGAGCAGCGGGGGACATCGGGCGCGACGTTTATACACACACACTCTTTAACCCTTTTTTCTCCTTGTTCAAGAGATGTTCTCTTGGATCACCCAGTTTCATATAATTCAAACATTTGTGACAGTTGAAAGGCCCTACCGTTTTAAGTAGTTTAATAACTTCGTGTTGAAACATTCCTTTTATCCGTCGGCCAGATGAACCCCAGTGATCCACCCTCTAACATTACCTTTAAAACCATTGGTTCAACTATTCTTAGCTTCGAGATAAAACATAATAATGTGGCAAAGATAGTCGTCATGTGAAGCTAAAAATAAAATCAAGACAATTAATATTGCAATGAAGTTCCACTTAAGAATATCTGTCCGCCTATTAAGAATATATTAACATAGTATCAATATACAATTTAGTTCCTGATCTGGAACAACTGAAAAACTATTAAGGGAAGGGAATTGTTTTTAAATCACATGGTGTGGTACAGTCGACGTCAAATATATAGTTACGATTTAGGTGCCAAAAATATATTTTCTCCAATATGCTCGGAAATGTTCGCATTAATGTAGCAAAAACGAAACGCGAAGTACCTTCTTATGTACCAGCTCAAATTAAAAAAAAAGATTTTCATTATTGTACAGTTTTTGCGGCCGCGAAATTGTACTAAAATCCATTAATGTATTGTTTTTTACTTCTTAAAAACTACTTTTGGACTTTGAAAAAAATGCATACAGCCAAATTCTAAAGCCACGACCAAACGCCTGGTCTGGATAGAGCGAGAGACGGCGATCAAATCTATGGCCGTCTCGTTCTATCATGAGTTACAAACGCCTCGGTGTGTCAGGTCGTGTAGGTACGGTTTAATGAAACCATAGATATCGTTACTATTTTTTATGAACGACCATGCATTAAAAAAAAGTTTAGGCGGGAATCATAAGAGATTTTTTCTTTTCAATTGTTATTCAATTTGCAAGAAGAATTACTTAATCGATTGTAATAAATTTTGTTTTATTTCCTTGCATGTTTGGAGAAAAGTCCTATATGTGCCTCGGACGGAAATAGAATTTCGTGGATTCGTATGTAATTGTCGGCCTCAGCTTCGCTTCGTCCGACAAAAAATACTCATCCACGAAATTCGCTTTCCCGGCCTCTGCAATAATGTACTATTACACGACTTTATGGCCTTGACGTTAAGCTATATTTTTGACACCTAAACCGTAACGATATCTTTGACGTCGACTGTACACTAATGGTAACTAGTAATTGGTTGTTAGAAAATGGCATTGATATTTTTTTCTTTCTACTAAGTTTAGTACTTCAGGAATTTTGATTACTACTTTATATTATTATATTTTCGGATTAACGACAAAAATGCAGTTCAATTTGTGTTCGAAATGGTTGAGGCTGTCGCAAAACACGACAGACAATGGAAACCATTCTATTATTTATTTTGTCTCAGATGTGGAATGTAAACGTAGACATAATAATGTGTTTAATCTACTAATGCCTCCATCATCATAACATCCCCTGTCTATTTTGCTCACCCAATATTATAAGGTTACATGTTGCACTTTTATCATTTAGAAATTTGAACATTGTCACATTGACATTAATCATCTTGAAAATGTAATACAGGGTGTTTGGTTAGCGGTGTCGGAGCTTTTAAGGCCTTAAACTACAATCAATTTTATCGATAAATTACCAAACAATTTTTTTTTCTGCCAACTATAATTAAATGGCGGCCATTTTAAAATTTCAAACAGACAAATACGGGCGCACGTGATATTTCTGGAATTATACGTTTGTTATCGGTCCTATCCCTTCAAAAAACATCTCGTTAGAGAGCTCATTAGATAAGCAAACTAATTAAACTAATCATTTGAGTCAACTATTTGAACAAAAAGGCAAAAAAAAAATTTTTTTAATTAAAAATAGTAAAAAATTCACCTTCATTTTTCAATTAATTTAATTTTGCATGAAAACTAGGTCGTTAAGATAGGTTTTTGGTGTTGTTATTTATTAGTACAGTATGTTAGCTAAAAAATAACACCATAATTACAGTTATACCTTAAGTAATTTAGGAATTACAAGTGCTCTGCATTTTTTTTCTAATAGTTTTCCCATACGCGTGTCCTTGTGCGTGTGTGTCAAGGCATACGAAGACTTAACACACTCAGATATTCTCTCTATATTTTAAACATTAACCCCCTTATACTGATAGTGATAAGACAAAGGGACAAACAATACGTATCCGCGTTCTATGTTATGAGACGTTTATGAATACGGGGGTTACGACTATGAGTAACCGTACTCAAATCAGGAGTAAAATTTAAACGAACAGAGGAATAATTACAGTAACCCAATGGATTAAATATGAAGGGTCCACGGAAAAAACATGTCCAGTGCCTAAAAAAATCAGGGCAAATTCACACCTATTCTGTTAAAAGTAAGGTGGTTTTTCCTTCTGTAATTTGAATTGACTAGACATGTTCTTTCCGTGAACTCTTCATATTTCCTTGTTCCATGTTCTTAACCTTTTGACCGCCAGACAGCGTAGGAATATGCCGAACTCCAGACGCTACGCGCTCACGATTATTTAATTATACGAATTACCGTGTAAGTCGCTATTGCTTTGGCAACGTTGACGACTGTAACCGTCGTTGGCATCGTAGTCACGATTTTCCGTTGTCGTCTAAAGCCGTCTGTGGCGGTCAAAGAGTAATGGAGTATAGGTAATTACCTATAATGAATGTTTACCAGGTCTAGCGGCCACGTTCTACATGCCCGAGACGATCCGCCAGGAGATCTACCAGCGGAATGAGGAGGTGTTCCTGCAGACAGATCTACGCCAGTTCCCTGGTACGTTATACTCTTGGACCATTCTCTTGGATATTTGGCGTATACCTCTCATTTTCTCGAACTTTGTATGCACATAACATAATAAAAACCAGTTCCTCTCATGATAAGTATTCCCCGGTTACTTCTTTAATCTCACCCTATCTAGACTTGGACATCCGGATTTGTCCCAGTCTAGTTAGGGTGAGATTCCTGGGAAAACCCGGTCAGGAGGCAGCCCTACCTTCACCAATCAGTCTTGCCTAGCAGCTGACAAGCATTGAAATCCCCAGATCTACCCGAAAACGTCGAGATGTACTCCGAACTGACGCCAATCGAGTGCACCCCGCACTCCCTGGCCACCTCATACCGCGCCACGCATCGCCAGAGCGGGGAACATTATGCCCTACGTCGTCTGCATTCGTACTCAAACGTGGCTACTAAACGGCTTGAGATGTGGAAGAACATCGACCACCCGAACGTTATACGGTTGCACGAGTGTTTTACCACCAAAGCTTTTGGTGATCACTGTAAGTTCATCTTTTATATGTGACATCCAGTTATAACACAAGTCGTGAGCACTCTTACTCGAACGTGGCCCAGGCTCGAGATGTAGAACATCGACCAACCGAACGTTATACGGTTGCACGAGTGCTTTACCACCAAAGCTTTTGGTGATCACTGTAAGTTAATCTTTTATATGTGATATCCAGTTATAACACAAGTCGTGAGCACTCTTACTCGAACGTGGCCCAGGCTCGAGATGTAGAACATCGACCAACCGAACGTTATACGGTTGCACGAGTGTTTTACCACCAAAGCTTTTGGTGATCACTGTGAGTTAACTAGTTTAGTCTTTTTACCAGTTTTTTTATAGGTGACATCCATAGGTAAGTGAGACACAAGTCGTGAGCACTTCTACTCGAACGTGGCCCAGGCTTGAGATGTAGAACATCGACCACCCGAACGTTATACGGTTGCACGAGTGTGTTACCACCGAAGCTTTTGGTGATCACTGTGAGTTAACTGGTTGAGTCTTTTTACCCGTTTTTTATAGGTGACATCCATAGGTAAGTGAGACACAAGTCGTGAGCACTTCTACTCGAACGTGGCCCAGGCTCGAGATGTAGAACATCGACCACCCGAACGTTATACGGTTGCACGAGTGTTTTACCACCAAAGCTTTTGGTGATCACTGTGAGTTAACTAGTTTAGTCTTTTTATCAGTTCTTTTATAGGTGACATCCATAGTTAAGACACAAGTCGTGAGCACTCCTACTCGAACGTGGCCACCAAACGGCTTGAAAAGTGTAAGAACATCGACCAGCCGAAAGTTATACGGTTGCATGAGTGTTTTACCACCAAAGCTTTTGGTGATCACTGTGAGTTAACTGGTTGAGTCTTTTTACCAGCCCTTTTATAGGTGGCATCCATAGCTAAGTAAGATACAAGTCGTGAGCACTCTTACTCGAACGTGGCCCAGGCTCGAGATGTAGAACATCGACCAACCGAACGTTATACGGTTGCACGAGTGTTTTACCACCAAAGCTTTTGGTGGTCACTGTGAGTTAACTAGTTTAGTCTTTTTACCAGTTTTTTTATAGGTGACATCCATAGGTAAGTGAGACACAAGTCGTGAGCACTTCTACTCGAACGTGGCCCAGGCTCGAGATGTAGAACATCGACCAACCGAACGTTATACGGTTGCACGAGTGTTTTACCACCAAAGCTTTTGGTGATCACTGTAAGTTAATCTTTTATATGTGACATTCATCGTTATAACACAAGTCGCGAGCACTCCTATTCCAACGTGGCCACCAAACGGCTTGAGACGTGGAAGAACATCGACCACCCGAACGTTATACGGTTGCACGAGTGTTTTACCACCAAAGCTTTTGGTGATCACTGTGAGTTAACTGGTTGAGTCTTTTTACCCGTTTTTTATAGGTGACATCCATAGCTAAGTAAGAAACAAGTCGTGAGCACTCCTACTCGAACGAGGCCCAGGATCGAGATGTAGAACATCGACCAACCGAACGTTATACGGTTGCACGAGTGTTTTACCACCAAAGCTTTTGGTGATCACTGTGAGTTAACTGGTTGAGTCTTTTTACCAGTTTTTTTATATGTGACATCCATAGCTAAGTAAGACACAAGTCGTGAGCACTCTTACTCAAACTTGGCCCAGGCTCGAGATGTAGAACATCGACCACCCGAACGTTATACGGTTGCACGAGTGTTTTACCACCAAATCCTTTGGTGATCGCTGTGAGTTAACTAGTTTAGTCTTTTTATCAGTTCTTTTATAGGTGACATCCATAGGTAAGTGAGACACAAGTCGTGAGCACTTCTACTCGAACGTGGCCCAGGCTCGAGATGTAGAACATCGACCACCCGAACGTTATACGGTTGCTCGAGGGTTTTACCACCAAAGCTTTTGGTGATCACTGTAAGTTAATCTTTTATACGTGACATTCATCGTTATAGCACAAGTCGCGAGCACTCCTACTCCAACCTGGCCACCAAACGGCTTGAGACGTGGAAGAACATCGACCACCCGAACGTTATACGGTTGCACGAGTGTTTTACCACCAAAGCTTTTGGTGATCACTGTAAGTTAATCTTTTATATGTGACATCCATCGTTATAACACAAGTCGCGAGCACTGCTACTCGAACGTGGCCACCAAACGGCTTGAGACGTGGAAGAACATCGACCACCCGAACGTTATACGGTTGCACGAGTGTTTTACCACCAAAGCTTTTGGTGATCACTGTAAGTTAACTGGTTGAGTCTTTTTACCCGTTTTTTATAGGTGACATCCATAGCTAAGTAAGATACAAGTCGTGAGCATTCCTACTCGAACGTGGCCCAGGCTCGAGATGTAGAACATCGACCACCCGAACGTTATACGGTTGCACGAGTGTTTTACCACCAAAGCTTTTGGTGATCACTGTGAGTTAACTGGTTGTGTCTTTTTACCAACTCTTTTATAGGTGAAATCCATAGTTAAGACACAAGTAGTGCGCATTCCTACTCGAATGTGGCCACCAAACGGCTTGAGATGTGGAAGAACATCGACCACCCGAACGTTATACGGTTGCACGAGTGCTTTACCACCAAAGCTTTTGGTGATCACTGTGAGTTAACTAGTTTAGTCTATTTACCAGTTTTTTTATAGGTGACATCCATAGCTAAGTAAGACACAAGTCGTGAGCGCTTCTACTCGAACGTGGCCCAGGCTCGAGATGTAGAACATCGACCACCCGAACGTTATACGGTTGCACGAGTGTTTTACCACCAAAGCTTTTGGTGATCACTGTGAGTTAACTGGTTTAGTCTTTTTATCAGTTCTTTTGTAGGTGGCATCCATCGTTAAGACACAAGTCGCCGTCAAGAGGTAAGTCTTCTATGATACTGCTCGAATATGGAACGCTGGTCGGATGTGGAAGAACATCGACAACCCCAACGTTATACGGTAGTACGAGTGTTTTACTACCAAAGCTTTTGCAGTCTTATTAATAAACATGGAATAAAGCAGGCATAACTTTAATCCGAGGTGTAACTGAAGATTAGTGAATTTCAATATTAATAAATGCAGAGTAAGCAGGGAGTATACTAATCTGGCTTTACACTCGTAGTAAAAGTTAAACCTAGGTACCACCTAGTTTAACGACGGAGTAAGCATAGAGAAGCTGTCGTATTTAAACATTTACTTTTCGATATCTGTTTTTTTTTCGGCCATCGCATATGACTTATTCGTTGTGCAAAGAAAATGGACCGCGATTATTTTATTGATGATTTAAGGGACTTAGATGAGTTAAATGAGGCGGGGGACGTAATGACATTATTGAGGCATGTAAAATTTTATAAAATATAAAAAACTCTGCTGGAAGAACTACGTGAAAATGAGTTGAAATCAAAATACAGATTTTTTCGATCTACCGCATCTTTTATCTTCTATTCTATTTCATCTTTTATCATCGACATGGTAAAAAATAACCTAGCTGATGATTCAAGAGGTGGCTTTATAGCAGACGACAAAGTTTGGAGTATGGAAACAACGGTTTCAGTGTTTGCTGAGAGGATTTACCACAAAATTGGAAAATACAAAGTTATATATTGTTGCATTGGCAGTACTGCACAATATTGTAATGCACAGACACGATCTGGAAGAAGATGAAGCGAATGATGACACCACCGTCCCAGTAACACCAGCAATCAACAACAACAATAAATTTTTAAAGAAGTGTAGTATTTAATTTGTTATGTGCAGTCAAGGCCAAAATATGGAATAGTCTAAAGTGTCAAAAGCATGTATACATGGACTTTTCGCCTTAGTAATAATGTCGATAGGTAAATATATATATTCTTGGAACTTTGTGGTGAAAACATATTGGTGACCTTGACTGTACATTATTAATATACTTATTGCCCTATTTTGTAAATAAAAGTATTTTTTATATTTCAACATATGATTTATTTATAATTAATAATATATATTACAATAGGTATATACAATTATAAAAGGTTAACTTAAATCTAATACTTATAGGCCCTTGAATGGAACAAAATGGTACTCTCTGCTTAGCGTCTTATAATTTTAACATAAATTAATACGCAAATTAATCTATATAACATCATAGTATATGTTATTTATATCTACTCAACTAAGGATTGAGAAATTCACGGGCCTTTTTCATTTCCAAAAGTTCCCTCTGCAATATAGCACATCGTAACTTCTCCCTGTGATTTTCCATTTTAATGTTGTGCTCTTCAACAGCCATTTCCATTTTAATTTTATGCTCTTCATCAGCCAATTCCATTCTCCTGACATTCTTAAATTCTAGGCCAGTTTTAACTTGTCGCAGTGACAATAGTGTGAACTGAAATTTTAAATTGTTCTTATTACATTGTATATGAATGTATTGTACATGATATTAACACCGGACAGGGCTTTACACAGTAGTAAAAGTAGACACGAATAAATACTATGTGAGGGTGTTCTTGTATTAATGTTTCTATAACAATCAAATGGGGCATGGTTCTCCGGCTACTGCATCCGAGAACGAAACTGCAGACAAATCAAAATTACCTGACTTACTTAATATGGACTTGCTCCCATGCGTTCGTTTTTAGTTTATTCGTGTTTGTGTCCACGCTTCTATTTTCAATAATGTGCGTAATCTTTCAGAACGGAGCGAAATAATTGCTGAAATTATAAAAGAGACAAGCAAAAAACAGCCACGGGAAAAAATCATACAGTAACCATCAACGTAATTAAAAAATTTACCCTTTCTTCTTCATCCCAGTTGAATGACCTAATGCGTTTCTGGCTCATTGTTAATATAATAATTAAAATTTTCCACCAAATATCCAACACCTATAATCAAAATTGCCGGTGAAGTTTGTAATGTCAATATAAAAATGTCATTTGGCCTAGGTACTACCGTGAAAATCGAAATTCGTAAACTTCGAGGATTTTTCTCTGTCACTCAAACGAAGGCGTCATTAGAGTCAGAGAGACAAATCCTCGAAATTCACGAATTTCGTTTTTCGCGGTAGGGCCGCTGTCGTTCATTTCATTCGGTAGTTCACTCTTTTTACTTTTTAATTATGTGGGGTTGCCATAACATTCGTGTTAATCCTGGTGTAAGGAACGTATTGCTACGCCAAGGCTACTCGATGTTTATTAATAACGTTCTTATTACAAAGTTAATCCTTACTTACTCCCGGAGTAGCTAGTCCAGGTGTAACGGTAGATTAGCTTTGGAATAAGCGATTTTTATTAATAAGACTATTGGTGATTACTCTTTGAAATTGTTTTCACAAACTTCTTTTTACAACGTTTAAATGACATTTACCGTCTTCTATCTGCTGTGAATCATTGTTTTAATAGTGTAACAAGCGGAAAAATGTACACCGATCACATGAAGAACTTTTGAACGACCACTGTATATTCTGATGTAACTACGTACAGATATAGTGAGAAATGACTTGCCTTCGGAAACGTTCGTCAACGTCATGCTGTTTCAGTCTATCTCACTGAGACTGTCATGCTACTTCAGTCAGACTCGGTGACACTGCCTGAAACAGCATGTGTTTACGAACGTTTCCGAAGGCAAGTAATTTCTCACTACACCTGTAATTCATTTTTGCCTTTTTATTTTCATCATATACCGATCACTGGTAATAACAAATTAGAATACGATTAGAATTGACCGCCTTGTAAAGTACAAACAAATTTATTTACACTTTTATTTAATGCCTTTGACCGAGTAATAAATATTAGTGTATTTTTTTATAGGATTAAAATATATTGTATTTTATGAATTTGTAACTCAGAAAAGTTTTTCCACAGCAATGGTGTTAGTATACGACTACCACCCGGCCTGCGTGACGGTGATGAACAAGTACCTCTCCGGCGGGAGCTCTGCCCCCGGCGAGGGGAACACCTTCCACGACCCATTCAGCTCGGATCCTGACGCTCCGCGGCCGTATACCCACCAGGTACGATTAGCGTTGAAAATATCGAAAAAAATCTAATGTTTATTTCGGGAATTACGAAAATTTCGTTTTTTTTTCGGGTTTTTACAAAAATAATCAATGTTACTGTCTCTGTCATTCCTTTCCATCCTGCGAACAAATAAAACATGGAAGCCGCACGCCATACTAAATTGCCTTTCAAAAACGGTCTTGAATTTTAGTTGACAAGTGTAATCCCCTCTTCAATGCATCACGGTAATTAATTTCAATGTCAACCTATGAAAACTTAAACCATGTAAAAATAGTTGTGATTGGTCGGTCAAAGTTTTGATTGGCTATATTCTATAAACATTTGTCAAAGATGTTGCGCAGAAATATGCGCGGTGTTAAGAAAAGCGCTATGTCCGGCCCATCTTGGCACAATTGAACAATTGTGTTTGGGGGCATTTTTGAGTTGGCGTTAGACGTCCATGTTATATATGGTCGCAGTTTCCATCTATTTCAATTGACTTTTCCTTAGTGATATCCGTTCTCCTAGTATCAGTGAAAATTAGACCTAATTGTCATTGTCAGTTGAAAATTAAAGTGGAAAATTTCATTGATTTTTTCAAAAAAATCTGTAAAGAGTCGGAATTTATACCGGAAATTTACAACGTGCAACAAGTACCTCGTAAACAAGGTAAGTCAAGGGGACACCTACGACCCGTTAAGGTTTGGACCTTACTCTGACGCGATCCTATACCGACCAGGTATGATAATAATTTTATCTGCCACTGTGGGGCTGTGAAGTGAGTACCTCTCTGGCGGGGGCTCTGCCCTCGGCGAGGGAAACTCTTTCGACGACCCGTCCAGTTCCGACGCTGACTTACACCCACCTACATCGAAAAGTCATTATATTTTTTGCTGACTGTAATGTGCATTTCCCAATGAAATAAAAAATCGAGAAGGTATTCGTGTAAATCACAATAAACTAAAATTTCTCGCACTGTGTCACGTTAAGCCATCACAGTGGTAAACGCTTCGTGTAAATTACTACCGATATTTTAGTAAACACGTTTTCATCTCTCGAATTAAAAAAAAACCGGCCAAGTGCGAGTCGGACTCGCGCGCGAAGGGTTCCGTACCATTATCAATTTATTATTTAAAAAATACAGTTAAATCAACCTACCTCAAAAACTATAGGAGATAATTTGATCAAACCAAAAATCGTTGATAGAGTTTATTAATGTGCATAACATATATTTTTTTTAGAATTTTATTTCGCGTAGTTTAAAAAATAGAGGGGGGGGGGGGACACATTTTTCGGACTTTGAGAGCTGATATCTCGAAAACGATTTGCTTAAATAAAAATGAGATTTATAAACCTTCATATCATTTTCAAAGACCTTTCTATTTATACCCCACACGCTTATATACAACTAAATTTTTTTTTCTATCCCTCAGTTACATGTATGGAGGGCCCCCACCCGAATGTTTTTTTTTACAATTTAGTATCATAATCCTGTAGCGGTTCATGCAACACATATTCTTACCAAATTTCGTTACTGTAGCATTTATAGTTTCCGAGTAAATCAGCTGTGACAGACGGACAGACGGACAGACGGACAGACGGACATGACGAATCTATAAGGGTTCCGTTTTTGCCATTTTGGCTACGGAACCCTAAAAAACATACTTGAACTTTTAGGTGCTTTATCCTTTCAGATTAATAAACTGACAACAGTTATAATTTTGTGTTTTTACCTACGAAATTAGTCAAGTTCTTCACTACCGAAATGTGTATGGGTCAAAATTCTTTTCGCTGTCTTGTTTCATACCACTCTGTCACGCTTTTGGTTGCTGTTTCGACTCAGTATATCAAAAAAAATCCGGTGCAGTTGTATTTTTCTTTCACGCTAAATTTTAATCCATTCATGAGAAATTGAAAACAAAACATCATCTCATACAAAAACTCCGTCACGTTTTTTAGGGACACAAAAAAAGACAACGAAAAGAATTTTGACCCGTATATCAAGCGTAACTCCAAAATATTGTTACAGAAAAACGCCATGCTTCGCGCCGTGGCGTGCGGCGCCTTACTTCCAGAGGCGGTGCTGTGGAGCCTGCTCGTGCAGCTGACGGCTGGCCTGCGCGCCATACACACCGCCGGGCTGGCGTGCAGGTACCCGCCGGTCACGTGACCTCGCTGGACGCCACGCTCCCTGCTCCCGGAGCCGGTGCTGTGGAGCCTGCTCGTGCAGCTGACGGCCGGCCTGCGCGCCATACACACCGCCGGGCTGGCGTGCAGGTACCCGCCGGTCACGTGACCTCGCTGGACGCCACGCTCCCTGCTCCCGGAGCCGGTGCTGTGGAGCCTGCTCGTGCAGCTGACGGCCGGCCTGCGCGCCATACACACCGCCGGGCTGGCGTGCAGGTACCCGCCGGTCACGTGACCTCGCTGGACGCCACGCTCCCTGCTCCCGGAGCCGGTGCTGTGGAGCCTGCTCGTGCAGCTGACGGCCGGCCTGCGCGCCATACACACCGCCGGGCTGGCGTGCAGGTACCCGCCGGTCACGTGACCTCGCTGGACGCCACGCTCCCTGCTCCCGGAGCCGGTGCTGTGGAGCCTGCTCGTGCAGCTGACGGCCGGCCTGCGCGCCATACACACCGCCGGGCTGGCGTGCAGGTACCCGCCGGTCACGTGACCTCGCTGGACGCCACGCTCCCTGCTATAGAAGAAAATATCACGAATGATCGAGATCTGGGTCCGCTTTAGTGATGGGTTCCTGGTAATTTCCCAATGTTACTATGGGGAAAGTTTCCATTTGGGAATATTCCCCATACTGTGTTGGGAAAGTTACCGGGCCCACCACTAGTCCGCTTACGTTCACCAGAATCACCAATACGATTTTGGGGCAAAAATAATTAACAAGCCTTAGCGTAGTTTTCGCTCTTTGTCACTTTTTCTTATTAGTGCGACAAAAACACCTTTCGTTCACGATTGCGTTAGAAATTGTCATCTTAGCTTGGCCCTGGCGAGCAGGTTACATCGCTAACAGGAAACGCGTGTTCAAAAAGTAAGTACGTAGAAAGTAGTAAAAAGCTCATTAAGGATCGATGTCGTGCGGCTCCCTGAATTCGTAGCTAAGATATCGATTTCTAACCCTTATCGTTCGTAGTACTCTCTCATTATCCTTTATTAGTGCGACAAAATCGTCTTTCGTTCACGATTGACTAATGACTCAAATGCGATTGAGATCTTGGCTACGTACGTAGTTTACATCGCCAACTTGAAACGTTTGTTCGAAATGTAAAAGCAAAAGCACAAATTCCTAATTAAGATCTGCTTTAGCAGGTCGAAAAAGATCAACAAGGATCGATGTCATTGTTAACAGTAGTGTTATCAGAAGGCATCGTAACTTTTATAGCGATTTCGGTGGGCCGTATTGGATATATAGGGATTTCTATAATGATATTACTAAAATGAACCCTAATTGCCTACTCCAGCTAGAGACGGGAATATAAAATGTAAGATGTGTGTATGTCAACACGCTAATTTCGAATTTTAATGACGAAATAATCCACATCGTTTCTTACTGTCTCGAGCTTAAATCCTGGAAACTATTGTTATCTGCAACTCTATGAGATAAATCCTCCTACGACATTGACATAGAGCTTAAGGGTGCGACTCCACTGAAGCGGAGCTGTGCCAAATTGACCAATTACATTCTTCAAATTCAAATTCGAAACACTGTGATGCGGTCTCATTGGCCGAGCTCCCGCAGCTCGCTCCGCTCCGCGTCAGTGGAGCCGCACCCTTAACCTCATAAGGCCCAACGTTCTATTCTTAGGACAACTAAATTTACTCATAATTTTATTTTGTAGGTCCTAAAATTCAAAATTAAATGTACTTTTTTAGGACACTGGGTTATTATTGCTCTCGTCCTAAAATTAAAATGGGTCTTACGAGATTAATAGTGTCAAGTGTAAGATGGTCGTCAAGTGGAGTGACGAAATCTTGATCTTGAAAGCATCTCTGATGTAAGGAACCATGCTTGTACCCAGTATTTGATATATTTATATTTTTGCAGAACCCTGGACCCGACGAAGGTGGTGATGAACGGGTGCCGGGTCCGAGTGGCCTGGTGTGGTGTGGCCGACGCGCTTCACACCAACACAAACGACGTGGGACAGGTAATTATACACGAGACAGGGTCCAACTTTCTGAACCCTGGGTGCTTAGACAAGTTGCCAATCGCTAGCGCTTAATCGTCAATCTTAAGCGGAAGGCAGCTAACTGTCTTTGTCGCACTAATTTGAAAGAGTGACTGAGAGGGAATACTACGATACGCTACTAAGCGTTAGCGATTGGCAACTTGGCTAAGCATGCTGGTGGTGCATTCGCTTGACACCAACACCAACGTGGGACAGGCTACGAACAAATAAAACATGAAAGCGGTACGCCATACTAAATTGCCTTTTAAAAACGGTCCTGAATTTTAGTTGACAAGTGTCACCCCCTGTTCAATGCATCACGGCAATGAATTTGAATGTCAACCTATCAAAACTTAAACCGCCATTTAAAAATAGTTGTGTTGTGATTGGTCCATCAAAGTTTTGATTGGCGATATTCCATAAACATTTTTGTCAAAGATGTTGCGCCGAAATATGCGCGGTGTCACAAAAAGCGCCATGTCCTGCCCATCTTGGCACAATTGAACAATTGGTTTTGGGGGCATTTTTCATTTGGCGTTAGACGTCCATGTTATACAGGGTGGTCCAAACCTTGACGTCAAAAAATTTTTTTTAGGTTCCCTACGTCATGGGCTATCAGAATATACCCCATGTATGTTAGCCGATTTTTTGTAGTTTTCGAGTTATGAATTTTTGAAAAATTTTTTTTTGAGAAATTCTGGAATGAAGAATATTATTGTTAAAAAAAAACTATTGGGTTTTTTTAATATTTTCTTTTTGTAAGGGTATTACTACAAATAAAGCATTTACTGACAAAAAAATTAGCGTCCTCACTTTGATCCAAGTAAGATAAAAAATACCAAATTCAAAATTTTACGTTAAAAATGCATCAAAATATCATTAATGTACGTAAATAAAAAAAATAAAACATATCCCAAGGATTTTTGGTAATGTAAAGAATGCCCTAGACCTTAAACCTTCGTAAAAGCAAAAAAAAAGTGATACTTAATAATGAGGATTTTTCGGAGTAGTCGGTCAAATAAACTTAAAAAAGCTTAAAATTTTAAAGTAGTAAAAAATGACTTGAATAACTACACAAATTGAGTTTTCGTGGTATTTTCTGTCTTTGTTTATTGATAAGAACAACAAAAGAGACGAAATTTCACTTTATTTTTAAATTAAAAATTTTGAAGTTTTTTTTCATTTTTTTTGACCGACTTCTCCGAAAAATCCTCATTATTAAGTATCACTTTTTTTTTACTTTTACGAAGGTTTAAGGTCTAGGGCAGTCTTTACATTACCAAAAATCCTTGGGATATGTTTTATTTTTTTTATTTACGTACATTAATGCTATTTTGATGAGTTTTTAGCGTAAAATTTTGAATTTTGTATTTTTTTATCCTACTTGTATCAAAATGAGGACGCTAATTTTTTTGTCAGTAAATGCTTTATTGGCAGTAATACTTTTACAAAAAGAAACTAGTTAAAAAACATAACAGTTTTTTTTTATTAATAAATTTCTTCATTCCAAAATTTCTCAAAAAAAAATTTTTCAAAAATTCATAACTCGAAAACTACAAAAAATCGGCTAACATACATGGGGTATATTTTGATAGCTAATGACGTGAGGAATCTAAAAAAAATTTTTTGACGTCAAGGTTTGGACCACCCTGTATATGGTCGCAGGGGACAGGTAATTACATCAATACCACGTGACAGGGGACATACACAGTATACAGTCGAATTGAGAACCTCCTCCTTTTTGCGAATTCGATTAAAAATATCGCTGTCGTTGTCCAGGCCCAACAAGAGGACCTGACCGCGCTGGGTCGCCTGGCGCTGGCGCTGGCCTGCCGCACGGTGCACTGCGAGAACCTGCCCGCCTCCATGGACCTCGTGGCGCGCACATACTCCGCGGACCTCAAGAACCTCATACTGTATGATCTGATCTTTTTGCTTATGGGTCAATCACTTTTTTATGTCATTCGTTGCCATGGTTACGTTCTCCTGGGTCACCCTTAAAATCACAGTTTAGCAGCATTCAAATTGACAACAGTTTGAATTTTTTGACAGTTATGTGGCCTTTCCAAGGTCATCCACTCATCTTGATAGTAGAATGTGCATGACACTTTCGTCTAACAAACTATCCCACTGTTGTCCTCTGGGTGATGTGACAGAATAACAACAAAAAAAAGTGATTGACCCTTATACTACCTATGCATCGTTACTCCGCGGAGAATCTTATGTTTAATCTGATCTTTTTAACATATTGCACATATTGCGAAAGTACAAATCAAATTATTTATTAACTAAATATTTTGATTTGTACTTTTAATTTTAACATGGACATAGGTGACCTTGGTCGTTTTTCTTTGGTATATGACATCTAATATTTGTAATCTGATCTTTTTACTTATTCTACCTATACATTAGTCGTTACTCCGCGGATAATCTTAATATGATTACATTTTTTGCTTATACTACCTATACGTCGTTACTCCGCGGGTAATCTTATACTGTTTGATCTGATATTTTTGCTTATTCTACCTATACATTAGTCGTTACTCCGCGGATAATCTTATACTGTATGCTTACATATTTTGCTTATACTACCTATATGTCGTTACTCCGCAGATAATCTTATACTGAATGATCTGATCTTTTTTGCTTATACTACTTAAACATTTTTACTCCGCAGATAATCTTATGCTGTTTGATCTGATATTTATCTTATTCTACCTATACATTAGTCGGTACTCCGCGGATAATCTTATGTTCTGTTTGATCTGATATTTTTTGCTTATTCTGCCTATACATTAGCCGTTACTCCGCGGATAATCTTTTACTGTATCATCTGATCTTTTTTGCTTATACTACCTATACATTTTTACTCCGCAGATAATCTTATGCTGTTTGATCTGATATTTATCTTATTATACCTATACATTAGTCGGTACTCCGCGGATAATCTTATGTTCTGTTTGATCTGATATTTTTTGCTTATTCTGCCTATACATTAGCCGTTACTCCGCGGATAATCTTTTACTGTATCATCTGATCTTTTTTGCTTGTACTACTTATACATTTTTACTCCTCAGATAATCTTATGCAGTTTGATCTGATATTTATCTTATTCTACGTATACATTAGTCACGGATACTCTTATACTCTGTTTGATCTCATAATTTGATCGTCTTTACAACACAGATAATTTTATATTGTATGATCTGATCTTTTCATTCATGATTATTCCGGAGACGACCATCTTGTAGCGAAAGGTCTGATTTTTTGAATACTACATTCATGGTTACTTCGAAGACACATTTACCGACTTAAAAAAATCTTAATATGATTTAATATGAGAATTTATCTATTCGAGGTTTATGGATACAGATATATGGCGACGACCTTGCCTAAACTGTCAAACGGGAATAGCACGATTCCCTTTTAACACAGTTTAAGTTAGTAATAAACTAACCCCCTTACCCTTATTCATAAACGTTTGATAACTTAACAAGCCGCTAATAATTGTTTGTCCCTTTTGCTCTTATGGACACATTGTTAAGACCGAAAGGGACAAACAATTATCAGCGGCTTGTTAAGTTAACAAACGTTTATGAATAAGGGGGTACGAATATTTCAGTTACGCGGAATAACACCGGCTTCTCCAGTTACAGAGCATTTTAGTTAGCATTGTAAAGAATTACCCCCTTATTCATAAACGTCTCCTAATTTAGCAAGCCGCTAAGTATTGTTTATCTCTTTCGCTCTTACAGGCATATTGATAAGACCGAAAGGGACTAACAATACTTAGCGGCTTTCTAAGTTAGGAGACGTGACTTGAATAAGGGAGTTATTATTTATAGATAGTTACACGAGAGTTGAGGTCACGCACACATCAACATGTCATGTAAACACACGGGGAATTTGGAATTAGTGTTCTTTTTTCGTACTGACAGCAAACCCAATGACAATGCAAAAACTCTAAGATTGACCAAAGTTTGTTCAAGGGATTTGCTTCAAGATTTTGACGCAAGTCATTCATTAATTCACTACATTTTTTGCAATTGGTACTTCATTTGGATGAGTGTGTAATCACCAATTCACCTCAACTCTGGTGATATTACCTATACAATGATAACTGAACTGGGTGTTTAGCCAAGTTGCCAATCGCTAGCGCTTGATAGCGCATCGTAGTTTTCTCTCTTTGTCGCACTAATATGAAGGAGTGACAGAGAGGGAAAACTACGATGCGCTAGCAAGCGCTAGCGATTGGTAACTTGGCTAAGCATCCTGCTCTGTAACACTTTTGTTAGTGTGTCCCCTTGAGTAGTGCGCTAACGCGCGCTTGTGTATGAACTAGGTATCTGCTGTCGACGTCGCCCGCCCGCCGCTCCGTCACCGACCTCATGCCCATGATCGGAGCCAGATTCTACACACAGGTACACTATAATATTGGGTATGCATACCTATGAAATTGGCGTTATTGGTCATTTTGTTGATTCCTAATTGTATTATTATCTAAAGAGAAACTTAGACATATACTTTGTTTTCAACAGTGCACATCACACATCATAGGCCTATCCTATTAACTATGCGTATAGACGCATTAGGATGTAAATGCCCATAATCGCCATGCTGGGTAACCGGATTGGCGATCGCAGTAATGTGTCCACTATGATGATTGATGACGCTGCAGCACATCATCGATCAAATAAGAGAACGGTCAGTGACACTTCCATCCCTTAGTCGACTCTTACGACACCCGCTGGAAGTTGGGGTGGTGACAAATGTATTCTAAATGTAAATTTATCTTACCTTACCTTATTCTTGCTGCCGTCACCACACGCCTGCACTGTGTAACAAAGGTTTTTTCAAATGAAATCAAATGAAATCAAAATTGTTCATTTGCATGAATACGGTACAATTACACGATCTTACCTTTTAAAATAGACTTTTCATAAAATTCAGCATACAAAACGCCAATTTCATAGGTAAGGACCTAATATAATCAGAGATCGTACAGTCGACGTCAAAGATATCGTTACGGTTTAGGAGCCAAAAATATATTTCCTCGACCTTAATGTCAAGATAACAGCGTCGTGTAATTATACTAATTATACACTCTGTATATTTGGAACTTAAACCGTAATGATATCTTTGACGTCGACTGTATAAATGGGCGTTATTGTTCGCCAGAATATAGACAAGACTCCAAAATTAATCCTCCAAATGATTAATCCATCGAATCATTTCTGGAAATTTTTTTCGAAGCCTAGATGACTATTTATACAGATTTTCATAGTTACCGGTATAAAATATGTAATATGCAAAAAGGATTAATAGATTAATATTTTACTGAACTTTGTAGTCACGTCCATATCATTAGTAATGCCCATTTGATCGATCTCTGAATATAATACTTGAATAAAGGACGTGGTTAAAAAAGACATGGGTGGCGGACGCTTTGATGTTAAATCTAAGAGCGTTTCGTTGTAAATTGAGAATGAAAGTTGATTATAGGTGCTGTTAAAATACAACACGACAAAAGAAAGTCGTACCGTGTGTGCTTTTTGCTAATGTAGTTTTGATTTACGCGGAACTACGTAAAGTTCAACCTCGCTTGGTATCAAGCGATCGAGTGGCGTCGGTGATACATTTTTCATCAGACTTGGCCTTCAAAATGATAAAATACAAAAGTTATCGTGACTGTATTAAACTACAATCTAAACTTAATAATCAAAGTCGCAATACGATGGCTACTTAATCTCTAGCCGCCTAGAGGCCTATTTAGTACGGCCAAATCGTACATAATTTTACCCTAAACTCGCAAATCAAGTAGTATCGCTGCATTTTTGGTATGTTGTTTAGACACCATAGGACAGTACAAAAACATTTTTTGCAAGCAAAAAAAAGTTGTGCTAGCTGGGTAGTACGTGAAAAACTGCGAAATTTACGGCCATTTTTTAGTTTCTGATTTTTATTTAGAAAAACCTTACGTTTTTTGATATCATATGTAATAAACGTTTAAAGACTAATAAATTTTTACGGCCATTTTTTAGTTTCTGATTTTTATTTAGAAAAACCTTACGTTTTTTGATATCATATGTAATAAACGTTTAAAGACTAATAAATTTCCAACAAGTTGAGCTAACATGCATTACCGTAGGTCTTATAGTTTCAGAGATTCGAGACTTTAAAAAGTACCCCTTTTTGTAAACTAGATAAAATTTTGTGTTTTGCTAACGTTTTCGACTTAATATCGCCTCACCTAATTATGCTACGAAAAACATGCAATAATGACCTTATAGCGCACTTAATATTCTTTAATTTAAGGGTAAAATTAGGTCAGTGAACTTTGTAGTTGAAAGTATAAACCCGAAATTCCAAAGGCAAGAGTCCCGCTATCTAAGTTTTTCATACAAATCGCAAGTCGAGTTGCAAAGCTGCAATTTTGGTATATTATAAAGGCCTTATAGATATATACGAAAATGCATATTAAAAGAAAAACAAAAAAATAATTTGGGCATAGGACGTAAAAAACGGAAAAAAAATCGCACTTTTTTTAGTTTTTGACGTTTAACTAAAAATCTATTATCTTTTTGATACTGATTGCTATAAAACTAAGAAAGAACATTAAATTTGAAAGGATTTGAGCTACGTTGCATCAACGTAAGTTATATATATTTCGAGATACGACATTTCATAAAGTGCCCTTTTATCAAAACATAAACAAATTTTAGGTTACGTTAAAGCTATTCATTAAATATTGGCAAAACGTTCGCGCTAAGAAAAAAAAGTAATTGTAGATAATAACTACATTAAATTTGGAACAAATTGAGCCGATAACATTTACTGTAAGTCTTATAGTTGGGGGTATACGAGGCTTCAAAACATGCATTTATTTTCTTAACTTAATGAAGGGCACATTTTGAAATGTCGTATCTCTAAATCTATATAATTTAGGGTAATGCAAGGTAGCTCATATCCTTTCAAATTTAATATTCTTTCATAGTTTTATAGCAATTAGTATCAAAAAGTTATAGTTTTTTAGTTAAACGTCACTAACTAAAAAAAGTCCGATTTTTTTGCAGTTTTTTACGTCCTATACCTAAATCCTTTTTTTTTCTTTCTTGTAATATGCATTTTCGTACATCCCTAGAGAGCCTATATAATATACAAAAATGGCAGCTTTGCAACACGCCTTGCCATTTGTATGAAAAACTTAGATAGCGGACCTCCTGCTTTTTGAATTTCGCGTTTTTAGTTTCAATTACAAAGTTTACTGACCTGATTTTACCCTTAAATGAAAGAATATTAATTGCTCTATAAGATAATTATTTCATGTTTTTCGTAGCATAATTAGGTAAGGCGATATTAAACCAAAAACGTTAGCAAAACTCAACGTTTTATCTAGTTTACGAAACAGGGTACTATTTGAAGTCTCGAATCTCTGAAACTATAAGACCTACGGTAATGCATGTTATCTCATCTTGTTACAAATTCATTCATCTTTAAACGTTACCCGATACATAATGTCAAAAAACGTAAGGCTTTTTTTATAAAAATCAGAAACTAAAAATAGACAGTAAATTTCACAGTTTTTCACGTATAACGCAGCTAGCACAACTTTTTTTTGCTTGCAAAATGTGGTTTTATATTGCCCTATGGTGTCTAAATAACATACCAAAAATGCAGCTTTACTACATGTTTTGCGAGTTTAATGTACGATTTGACCGTACTAATTAAACAAAATAATTTCCTACACTATTACTAAATTCAATGTCAAATATTGTCAGGGCGGCTGAAGGTTATTTATAACAGCTTTCCAACATGACTACAACCCGTTAAACTTGTCGCAACAGGTCGAGGCACTGGAGAGACGGGCTGACGCGTTCGAAGAGCAACTCGCGCGGGAGATCGACAACGGCCGGCTACTCCGCATCCTTATCAAGCTGGGCGTCGTCAACGAACGGCCCGAGTCAGTTCCAACTTGTTTCCTCACAGACTTGTCGCGACAGGTCCGGAAAGCTGACGAGTAACACCGGAGATCTACTGCTGCGTATTCTGATCAAGCTGGGCGTCGTCAACGAGCGGCCCGAGTCAGTCCCAACTTGTTTCCTCACAGACTTGTCGCGACAGGTCCGGAAAGCTGACGAGTAACACCGGAGATCTACTGCTGCGTATCCTAATCAAGCTGGGCGTCGTCAACGAACGGCCCGAGTCAGTCCCAACTTGTTTCCTCACAGACTTGTCGCGACAGGTCCGGAAAGCTGACGAGTAACACCGGAGATCTACTGCTGCGTATCCTGATCAAGCTGGGCGTCGTCAACGAACGGCCCGAGTCAGTCCCAACTTGTTTCCTCACAGAACTTGTCGCGACAGGTCCGGGAAGCTGACGAACACGGGAGATCGACAACGGCCGTCTGCTGCGTATCCTGATCAAGTTAGGTGTCGTCAACGAGCGGCCCGAGTCAGTCCCAACTTGTTTCCTCACAGAACTTGTCGCGACAGGTCCGGAAAGCTGACGAGTAACACCGGAGATCTACTGCTGCGTATCCTGATCAAGCTGGGCGTCGTCAACGAACGGCCCGAGTCAGTCCCAACTTGTTTCCTCACAGAACTTGTCGCGACAGGTCCGGGAAGCTGACGAGCACGGGAGATCGACAACGGCCGTCTGCTGCGTATCCTGATCAAGTTAGGTGTCGTCAACGAGCGGCCCGAGTCAGTCCCAACTTGTTTCCTCACAGAACTTGTCGCGACAGGTCCGGAAAGCTGACGAGTAACACGGGTGATCGACAATGGCCGGCTCCTGCGCATCTTGATTAAGCTGGGCGTCCACAACAATCAGTCTACCTACTTCTCTATAAAATTTGTTTCTTCTCATGAATCATGATCATACCCCGTAATCGAACCGGCAAATCTGTCGCAAATATGCGTCAGGGTTGTCACTACTACGAATACAAAGTAACACCGCGGCAACAGTATTCAATGTTCTATCGATCTTCAAAATAAATTATCACATTTTTATTATTTGTTGCACTCAAATTGCGTCGCCTTCTTGTGTAAATCCATTTTAAACTCAAAAACAACTACCGTCAATGGTAAATAATTTAAATATGTATATTTTAATGTATTTATTTATTATTGTTTGTTATTAACTCAGCTTCTTTTAAAAAACTGTTTAATGCCGTAGCCGCAGCGGATTGTTTTTAAAACCGTCTTTAATTTGTGCTAGTTTTCCTTTTAAATTAAGCCTAAATCTGGAAAGCTTTTATTCTGCGACATTTTCACTAACCGTACGTTTTGGATTTTGTTATTTATGTAATAATACTGCTTAGTTAATATTAATCATACGTGCTGTAAAATAAGTAAATTCGTCATCGTAATCGCCAACCCTGACATCAAACTATCAAATGCTACGGTTTTGCTACATCCGTTGCGAGGTATGATCATGATAGACGACTGCGTATGTTTGCAGTCGCAGTCTGTGGATGTGCGTGTCTATTGAAGGTAACGAGTACTAGTCACTAACCGATTTCTCCAAGATACCATTGTCAGACCCCAATTTGAAATGGTGTCATCGGGACTTACATAATGACTTCCACTTGTATTACAATTTACAGTCGCCATCAGATATATCGTAGCGTCCGAAACAGTTAAAAATATCTGCGTGCTTAGACAAGTTGCCAATCGCTAACGCTTAATCGTCAATCGTAAACGAAAAGCAGCTAACTGTCTTTGTCGTACTAATATGAAAGAGTGACAGAGAGGGAAAACTACGATACGCTACTAAGCGTTAGCGATTGGCAACTTGGCTATGCACCCTGTTCAGATATTTATGAGCGCTCCGGACACTACGACATATCTGATGGCGAGTGTACAAGATCTTGGGAAATAGGAATGTGGCACTAAAAATAAGAATCAATGTGTGTGTGCGTGTGCAATTATATTTTCATCACACTTGCTGTCTAAGCGCGCCATTGCTTGCGTACCTGCATTGCGGGAGTCTCCATACAAGACGGCAATTTCATAGGTAAAAATGACCTAATATGTATAGCGGGAAACTGATTTGTTACATTTCGCAGACTTAACATGGACCCTGCGTGGTCCGAAACCGGCGACCGCTACATGCTGAAGTTGTTCCGCGACTATCTGTTCCACTCCGTGGGCGCGGACGGGCGGCCGTGGCTCGACTACGCCCACCTGGCCCACTCCCTCAACCAGCTCGACGGCGGCTCTACCAACCGGGTCAGTGACGAGGGCCATTCACAGTCAGAGTTGCTCCACTACCTGTCCCACCCGTGGGCGCGGACGGGCGGCCGTGGCTCGACTACGCCCACCTGGCCCACTCCCTCAACCAGCTCGACGGCGGCTCTACCAACCGGGTCAGTGACGAGGGCCATTCACAGTCAGAGTTGCTCCACTACCTGTCCCACCCGTGGGCGCGGACGGGCGGCCGTGGCTCGACTACGCCCACCTGGCCCACTCCCTCAACCAGCTCGACGGCGGCTCTACCAACCGGGTCAGTGACGAGGGCCATTCACAGTCAGAGTTGCTCCACTACCTGTCCCACCCGTGGGCGCGGACGGGCGGCCGTGGCTCGACTACGCCCACCTGGCCCACTCCCTCAACCAGCTCGACGGCGGCTCTACCAACCGGGTCAGTGACGAGGGCCATTCACAGTCAGAGTTGCTCCACTACCTGTCCCACCCGTGGGCGCGGACGGGCGGCCGTGGCTCGACTACGCCCACCTGGCCCACTCCCTCAACCAGCTCGACGGCGGCTCTACCAACCGGGTCAGTGACGAGGGCCATTCACAGTCAGAGTTGCTCCACTACCTGTCCCACCCGTGGGCGCGGACGGGCGGCCGTGGCTCGACTACGCCCACCTGGCCCACTCCCTCAACCAGCTCGACGGCGGCTCTACCAACCGGGTCAGTGACGAGGGCCATTCACAGTCAGAGTTGCTCCACTACCTGTCCCACCCGTGGGCGCGGACGGGCGGCCGTGGCTCGACTACGCCCACCTGGCCCACTCCCTCAACCAGCTCGACGGCGGCTCTACCAACCGGGTCAGTGACGAGGGCCATTCACAGTCAGAGTTGCTCCACTACCTGTCCCACCCGTGGGCGCGGACGGGCGGCCGTGGCTCGACTACGCCCACCTGGCCCACTCTCTCAACGTGGGCCATAAAAAAGGATAGGCAATATTACTAGGCCCAAAATAAACCAAAATCGTATGACATGATTAATGGACAAGCCCTTACATGTGTACGTATCACGGTGAAGTGATATTGTTCATCCCTTAATATGGACTTCCGCAAAGTAACTGAGCCTGATTCAATTAATCACGTGGGCCATATTTTCAAAGTCGTCCCCCCACTTTTTATTGGATTTGGAACTTTTAATAAATTCAAAGTCAAATGATTCTTTATTGTAATTATAATAGCAACAAACTCTTGAATATTCGAAATTAAACAAATCTTTTCAAAACCCGACTTTCCATGCTTATTTTAACTCGTAATTTAATATTTTTATGCACATATATGATATTTTTTGTAATAGAAAACATCGTTTCTATAACACTAGTATGTCAAAAAAATATATGTCATATAATTTTTTTTTCACTGTGACATTTTCCTTGTCGTGCATGAAATTGCTGTTTTTATTAAAATTGGTATTATATTATTTCATGAATGTTGGATAAAAACCACTGAAATGATGATAATTTCTAAATTAATACTTATTTAGTATTGTTTACTTTAAATGAAATCTGTAAATATTACTGAAATAGTATATTTGATTACTTCATGAAAATTAGATTTCTTATTTTTCTTGGGTGGCTGGTAGAGGGCTAAAAGTACCTTTTATTTGATACTGGATATAACCATTTTAATCTCCATGACATTATGCAACTTTTTGAACCGGTTCCAAATTGAATATCGCGAAAAAAAAATTCCCATACAACCACGCTCCACCCTAATATGTATGTATCTATCTATTATATTCATCATTGCTTGGTACCCACATCGCAAGCCTGGGTCGAATTGTGTAAGACGTCCCAAGTCCCAAGACATTTATTTGAATTTTCATCACACTTGCTGTCTAAGCGCGCCATTGCTTGCATGCGTAGCGGGAGTAATAGAAAAGTGAAATTCCCTAGGGAGGAATAGAAATGTCAGGACGTCATAGAATAATATTTTGTCTTAAACGTATTTTTTTGTCCGCAAGTGTGATGAAAAACATCGTATGCAACGCGGTCGGTAAGCGGAATACTAACTCGAGAAATTAAAACTCTCGTTAGTAATTCCGTACATACCTCCCTTGATGCACAATGTACTATTATTTTATTTTCAATTGTTTTGTCGGCCATCTTTACTCAAAAACTAAAGTGGACCGAATAATTACTGTATTCCAGTTGTTCACGATATCCGTCTCCCCTAGGTGGAGCTCATGTCCCGAGACGAACAGAGCGTTCTGGTGGTCTCGTACGCGGAGCTCAAGCATTGTCTGGAGCAGTCCTTCGACGAGGTCACCCAGGCCTCCGGGGCCCATCTCGCCAACTAACCCCACATAGATCTCACCACGGTAATAGTACAGATGTAGTGAGAAATGACTTGCCTTCGGAAACGTTCGTCAACGTCATGCTGTTTCAGTCTATCTCACTGCCTTTGCCTTTGCGTCTATTGCAGACGATTTACACATTGCTGTTTCGACAACGGGTTTGGTGACTGTGGAGGCCAATTCGCGAACGGCACGACCTGCCACATTTTTGGCAGAGAAAACTCATACCACCTGAGACTGACAGTAATAGCTGTCATGCTACTTCAGTCAGACTCGGTGACACTGCCTGAAACAGCATGTGTTTACGAACGTTTCCGAAGGCAAGTAATTTCTCACTACACCTGTAACGCCGCGGCCGCGACATCGGTCTAAGGCGACCGGCTTAGCGGAAAACGTATGGTGCTCCCTCTCGTCCCATATCGGCATCCTGCTACAACTCATGGATTCGCTCGCCGCTGGTCGCCTTAGACCAATGTCGTGGCCGGGGCATAAGGCCTGAGTGGAAGCTATAGCGGGGCGCACATGCACAACAAAAGCAAAGATTTACCCCCTTATTCATAAACGTTTGTTAACTTAACAAGCCGCTAATAATTGTTTGTCCCTTTCGGTCTTATGGATACATTGTTAAAACCGAAAGGGACAAACAATTATTAGCGGCTTGTTAAGTTAACAAACGTTTATGAATAAGGGGGTAAATTACCATAGCTATGCAGGAAACGACCAACTTCGATTTTTCGTCAAACCAGAAAGCGAAACTCAATATCGCCGGCTTAGAAGTAGAACCAACTATTTCGGTAAAACATCTTTTAGCAAATAGTTTTCTATGTCGGCATAAAATACGTTTTGTCAAACCCAACTTCAAGGAGATGGTTGGTTCTGCCTCTAACCCAACGATATGTCAGATTGACAAAAATCTATGTTGGTCGCTTTCTGCAAATCTATGGTCAATAGGAGCAGAAGTGTCACAGGCTAAATACATTGAGTATAGGTAGTTCCACAACAGTTGAGTACACACATCAACAACTTCGTGTTTACAGAAGGGGATTTGAAATGTGTGCTCTTTTTTCGTATTGCTAGCAAATATAATTGCAACTGTAAGATTAGCCAAAACGTTTGTTCAAGGGATTTGCTTCAATATTTCGACACAAGTCACTTTCATTCACTACATTTTTTGCAGTTTGTACTTTATTTAGATGTGTCACGTATAATTCACCTCAAATCTGGGTGAAATTACCTATACCGTACAACGCTGCCGAGCCAATCGTGTTAGGTCGCAAAGTACCCGTAAATAATGATAATTAATAAGAATTCAAATAAAATGTGATTGATGCATTATTTAGGTATACAAAAGCACGTGCATGTGTTAGTTTCAAAGCTTGGCGCGGATACCACAAATGTAGACCGATTTTAGGTCAACGCGGCATGTACTTTTACAAATGGTTCAAGTCCCCTGGACCGCTGGACGCTTGCCACTCAGGCCTTACACTTAGCCGGACATTCATTTGTGGTACAATAAGGACTGCGACTGTATTGTTGATTCACAGTTCCGACGGACTGGTGATTTTTTTTTGTCTGAATATTAACTAGTTCTTAAGATAAACATGAATTTTTGCTAGCGGTCATTGAACTTTATCGCTGAATAAAACTTACAACTATTTATTTAGGTACTGTATTACGTAAGTGAAGAAACTGAAGGAAAACATAATTAAATTGCGTCTAATGACAATTTGAACATACTTTTGAATGAATTTACTTTGAAATTTGTTAATTGATAGACTCTTTGTTATTTTAGTATTTCGTATTATTTACAAATTAGAACAATTTTACTTGACTGAGCACGAAAATGGCCAGTACCCTATGTATTGCAATTTAGTAACGATTTCATTTTGGGTTAAGTCGCAGTTCTTATAATTTATAATATATATTCATCGAACTATGCGGAAAACCTGATGTAATAAGATAATGTACTGTAAATTTCTTAAATATGAAGTGAAATAACGTCAAATGTGAGCGAATCTTGTGTAATGCGTGAATGCAAATTGAATTGTGAGCCATTTTTATCCTTATTACTGTTATAAATGAATACCAAATTTTGCCGCCGAGACTCGCGGAATTATGACAGTTTTCAAATACCAGAGTTCAATATACAATACATAAAATCAATTGTAACAAAACATCATATATTTTTATCACTCAGGTAAGGCTGGTACTACGTGGCTCAAAATTCGATTTGTCTAAAAGCAGAAATATACATTTCTACGCGCAAAAAGTTTACTAAAATGAACTGTTTTACGAGATGGACAAAAAGTAGGTTTATTAGAAGTCGATGCTTTAATAACAGTACAAAGACGGCTGTCGCTCGCGACCCCTGTGTTCACCGTTCAATACGAAAATAACCTATTTTTGTAATAAAATGTCTCGAGCTGAAGGTCTGTCAATGTACGGAGGTTTCTGCAATAAATTTGCCTCCAAAGTTTCGACTGCGTTGTTAAACAGTAGCCATACTGTAGGAACAACTCTTAAAAATTATTGAATTGTGATTACACAAAATATTTTTTGAAATGTCTCGTCCCGTCACATCGGCAGACGCTTATTGGCAAAGATCTCTAGTAAGAAATCGTACTAAATGAGCAACTAGACTGAATCTATCATTGGATACATTCGGCAACAACTGCAAGTGACTAACTAGACGACTAAGTTATCATTATCGCTGGGAACAACTCTGTAGAAGCTTTCGCCTGATATGATACTTGTACGTGGCGCTTTGTACAGAGTTTCGCAGCGGGAATCGATAATCTTGTCTTTCTGATATTCTAATAGCACCAATATCACTCTAAAACCATGTCTATAAATATATAAGTTAATAAGAGTAAGAATGCGTAGGTATTCAGCAGCACAAGGTATTGTATTTAAATCTTGTTCAGTGTAGATAACAATTTTGAAATATCGATGTTGTCAGTTCGCTCACTCCGTTTAAATCACTACATTCACGGATTATGGGATAATAATTTGAGTCTGAGTTTGTAATAGGCATGCTTACGGTGCTTTTGCTAGTTTTCACATTAATATGCATTTATCTACTGTGCTGTAAATGTTTACATGATATAAAACATCACATAATAAAAACATGGATTTCTTGGTTATTTGGTGCTGTTACGTATATCTGTCCAGTTGCAAGGCCCCTGATTGAACAGCCGCCTGAACAAAACGCAACAAACATTCCATACTAACAGAACAAGAGCCGAGGCGTTGCGAAGAGAAGTGTGTTCGCGTCTCAAACGTATATTTACGTTGAACTGAGAATTTGCGTGAGAAATGAGGGTAAATGTAATACAGTTATCGAAGTGTAGAAGCGGCGCTCTTAATATAGTAAGTTGGGTTTGAGAACATAATTAAACTACACAAGGGCAGGAACCATAATTGATTAAGGCCAGGACCTTATTTGCGCTCGGATAAGTGTCGCTTCTATGCGGTTGAATTCTTATGTCGGCTTGGTATCGGGGTTGACACGGGCGTAACTTCGGATAAGGGAGAAATATCCCATAGCGAGCTAGGGAACGTGTATTCGTGAGGTGGATAGGAAGTGTCGTTTACACGTTACCTAATAAACTTGGCATAATATTTAATGTCGCATACTAGCAAGTATGTGCATGGTAATCTCGCTATAATCCATTCAGAAGTTCTCATCTGCACCTGTGGAAACACCCGCAAGGCCCTTCTTAGGTATACTGCGAATAGCATTCTAACGTTAATGATATGCCACGTAGATCTGAATTTGTACATATTGCTCGGTGGGGCCCTAACTTAATGAACAAGAAATGTCATGAACAATGAAGACTTAGCTGTAAAGTCATTTAGTTCCTTGCTAACAATTATTGTTCTACGCAAGTATGTTTTCTTATAGCAAGGTATTTTCTTAAACAACGAAAGTTGATGTTTTATTTATGTAACAAAAGCAGTTTCATGATTATGAACATTGTTACCTTTAGTAAAATAAAGTTGTTTAACCAATGTTGTTTTAGAAAATTCCCAAACTAAATAGTTACTCTTCTTTTCAAATTGCTTGAAAATCTTTAGATATCATTTATGATATTACTCAGGTTTAATTTTGATAGGTTACATTGGAACTAAATGACTAAAATTCGTCGCTAGCTGAAAGTTTTGTACGCTGTACGTATAGAGAATCCTTGAGTAAAAAACTTGATGTATTTTTATACTCGTACGAAGCTTTCGTCAAGACGACATCCAATTGTATATGCACTTTGGGCCCGCCTTTTTGTGTTCCTCTAGAGCGGCGGTTGAGGTAGAGCTAAATAGCTCTATATTTATGAAATAATAGCAATAAAATATTAATTTAACAACCATTGCTAGTAGAGGAACGCACATAAATTTAAATATTTCTTGCCACGTTATATGTATGTCTGTTACGATCAAATCTGATAACGCCCAATGTTGAAAGGCACCTAGCGTTTATAGAAGACAAGTAATAATAAATTAATTTATAAGAATGGAAAGGGGGTTGTCTTCGAGATAAACGGAGTTGTTAATAATATCGTCGATGTCGGGCATAAGGGTGCGTCCGATTGGCTATTAACTTGACATCGTAATGAAGTGGTCAGTCGCGACTGGCGATACCGTCCGGGAGTCAAGAAAACACACACGTATAAAAGAGAGGAAAAACGTGCGTTTTCGTGACTGAGCCATACCCTGTCAGTGGCGGCTGAGAAACAAAAGAGAAAAAAGAAAGAGGGAGGCGACAGTATCTCGCGGGCGATATAGGCATCTGTCCCTGTCTAATTGTATCAGTTGAACAGTGACATTTTGTCTAACTCGCGCGTGATAATGTCGCGTTACTCTTGTGCTAAACACGCATATCGTCATTTAATTTAAACAACAAAGCTTAAATTATATAAATTACACGGTTACGAATAATGTTACGTCCAGTAAATGATTGCATACGCAAATTTTATTAAATATATAAATATAGTGAGATACATGTATTTCAGTACGAGTATTTTACCCCCACTGTATGGCCATTTTCTGTATGGGAGCGTATATGGCTAAAGTTTCCAGCGTGTCGGACGCACCTCTGTATATTTTCGTATCCTACGTCGCTAGATTGCAAATTCCGATCTATGTTTTGATGGCCAATGTTTCATTGTCTTGGAGTTATGGAACTTAAGAAGGAAATATTTTGAGATAATTATAAGTGTATATTTTTTTCTAACAAATAAAAAGTTTTGAAATTATTTTCTGTTTTATTGTAGTACTTAAAATTTATTAATTAACACCTGATTTTAAAGGGCATTTTGACTTTTAGGGACACACAACTAGTGTAAGATTAAAGCAAATTTGTACAACATAGGTAGGTATCGTACATACGTACATAAAGGTCTCGTACACATATTTTTTTGTACCACTATTGAAAAACCTTAATTGCCTTCAGGTTTGTAACGACAGTTACGACAAACCTGTCTGAAATTTAGGTTTTAATGGACTAATGACCTGGCGAAGGTCGCAGGAGTCCGCTGGATGCGGGTGGCACATGACCAGTCATTGTGGCAATCTTTGGATGAGGCCTATGTTCAGCAGTGGACGTCTTTCGGCTGATATGATGTTGATGATGAATCTCACGCTAATTGGGTGTCCCTAAAAGTGAAAAAGCTCTTAATCCCTCGTATGCTTAAACACTGATCCATGCGTGGGAATTTCAATCTATTGTTTTAATTGTCAAGGTAACTTTTTCAGTAACGTAATTTGACAGGAAGCATACGAGAGGTTAACCCCTCGTATGCGGCCTGTCAAGTTAGGTTACTGAAAAAGTGACCTTGACACTTAAAACAATAAATTCCCACGCACGGATCCGTGCCTAAGCATACGAGGGGTTAATCCCCAGGTACAGTCACGTCTAATAATATGTATACATTTCAGAACGTATGTCAAAGGCATAAAAATCAAAATTGTATACATATTATTAGAGCCGACCGTACCAGAATCTGTGAACCCCTGAAACTGAAATTAGTACGGTCTCCTAACACATAGGGTAAATTTCTAGTAACTGGCCACTCTCCAGTAACTGGACACCTTATATAAAAATGAAATGTATGTGCTTATAGTTAGAATCCATTTTAAAACGATATGTCATGTCAATGCCAATCACTCCCTTTTCCAAAATGAATTCTAATTATAAGTTCATTGAGTTCACTTTTAATAAGGCGGCCAGTTACTAGCAATTTACCCTATAGAGGGTTGATTTTTTATCTGCATATAAAAGTATCCATTACTTAAACTCATTATCCATTTGTCAAGTAACGAGAAAAAATGATTCAGCTACTGAACATTTATCTGACAGGGGATTGAAAAATATATTGAGCGATACTATTCTTGGAACTACCGGTTCGTACAGTCGCCTACGAATAGATGTATCTCTTAGATGTATTACGAGTATTCACCTTACTACATTGCAGATAGTAGGTATTGTTTTTTTCTGAAGAATAGGTATAAGTATCTACGATTTTATAATTTTTAGGTAGGTGCCTACAATCTAAATTTTTCTAAAGTAGATAGTACAAATCTATTTTCATGAAGATATGGGAATATATATTGATGTCGTATAGTCAATATCCATTATACTAAAGCTAAATTGATAGAAGCTAAACGATAGTCGATAACAGAAAAATAAATTTTAACGCTTAAATTTTTTTCACACAATTGTGGTGTGAAAAGATTTATTTACCGCGTCTGTAGGTAGGTGGTTACCTACTTAATTTTTTATTTAATTTGATAGATTAGGTAACCCAAATATTATATGGTTGATATAGGATAATTGTCAGCACAGCGTTGAAGAGAGCACCTGTTGATCTACAGAACTCGCTATCTTGTGTCAAATTTCGCGGTCGAGAGCTTAAAAGTTTACTTTATGAGATTCAGACTCTCGAAACTTATATTGTGACGGTCATTTTAACAGATAGAAATACTTTAACCCTAAGGAAAAAGTAGAACATTATGCCCAGTCACTAAGTTAAATCCTAACTACCTACAGTCAAATGCAAAATGAGTTGTATATCATCATCATCATCATCATCTCAGCCATAACACGTCCACTGCTGAACTTAGGCCTCCCCTCTGGACCTCCACATGTACCGGTTAGATGCGACCTGCATCCAGCGTGTCCCGGCGACTTTCATAAGGTCGTCTGTCCATCTTGTGGGTGGACGTCCTACGCTGCGTTTGCATTAGCCGTGGTCTCCACTCGAGCACTTTTCGACCCCATCGACCATCTGCTCTGCGTGGAATGTGGTCTGCCCATAAATATATAAAATGCTCAAAAATATGTCCCAGTGTACTTTAATTATCTGTAATAAAAACGTCTTAACATATTTATAAGACGATTATTTAGTTACCTACATATGTTGCACTTGACTGTACCTACTAATTGCAATTTAAAGTACATTACTAATTATGAAATATGGATTTCGCCTTTTTTACGAATACTTTTATGGTGTCAATAAACATAATTGAGCTGTGAATAAAAATGTATTATTTGCACCTGATAGTACATATGCATCGATCGAAACTGCATGTGCATTGCGCATGACGAGTCCCAGGATTCCTAGGCACCAGGAACCCAGATTATTTACAAGTCAACAAAGGACTCTCGAAGGAAACAGTCGTATAACTCCATATTTAATTTTTTTATATATTCAGTGTACTTATCGAAGGCTGCGAAGCATCCATGGAAGTAACAGGTAAGTAAGGGGGCTAAAATAAGTTTTTTACACTTTTAGTTTCAAATTAAAAATGTATGTAGTTGATGGTACATGTCGTAGGTACAGGTACCAATTTAAATTTTTTTTATATGTCCAATTTTATAAAGGCGAAAGTTCTGTGCGAGTGCCAACTTTTTAATTGTGTTTTTTGAAGTTCAACAGTTTTGGCGGGATTTAATTCGACAGTTGAGTTGCGACAGCATTTCAATAAGTAAATAAAAATAGAAGCATGTCAAACAAAACGAAATCAGTATTAGAAGACGAATTAATCCGAACTACGTTTTAAAGTTTTATTTATTTAATTCAAGTTTCGCTATATCGGACTAGTTATTGCTCTGATAAGCTGTAAAAAAACAATCTTTTGTACAGAGTGAGTTTCTACAAAAAATAATAAATATAGGTAAGACCGACATATATTAAAACAGATGCCAGCTTATTAGCTTTTGACGACACCTTTTTCTTCAGCCCGGCTTGTGCAAACATGTGCCTTGAGGCGTTGGCTCAAAGTGTATTCTCGTCCGGGTCGATAATGGCCGGGCCGGCAGCACTCCGTCCGCGGGGCGAGGGGCGATGACACAGACAACATATAATACCTACCTAGGTGTAGGAAGGGCCCTGGTGAATAGAGGACTATTTTCTTTGTTTCTGTAGGCAACTATCTGTGGTGTTGTTATTTTTTTATTGGTTTACCATCGACCAATTCACACTCAAACAATACATTGTAAGTTCTTTACTGTCGATTTGTGGTATTAATATGAATGTGATGGTACGGGGGCAACTGTTAGGTTTAGTTTGCACAATTGTATTTTTTGTATATTAGTCTCCATTGCCCGAAATTAGTTACTGAATTACCTTTGAATTACTTATTGTTATGATAATTTATTAATACATATAATTTTCTATGAGCGATAAACAATTCCCGCCTACTTTTTTTTTTATTTGCAGCTCTTTTCTACTGCGATGCGAATACCATACAGTTTGCTTGACTCGTAACTTTCGTAGTGCAATGGAAGCGACCGTGATTTTTGTTTTGGTTTAGCCCTTAACTAAATATTTTCATTTTGTCTGAAATCAACCCAGTTAGCACCTGCGGACTTTTTACAATAGAAAAAAAGAGGCGAGCTAGAATATAAACGATTAGTTTCAAATTTAAAATTACTGAATTAGGGTAACATGGTTGACACTGGGTTGCTGGTACACAGTAAGTAACGCACACAACTACAAAACGCACAGCGTTATTATTACTTTTCTACACACCCTAGATACCTTTGACCGACACGTCCTTACTAGCTCAGTAGCCATGGAGTCGCGCAAGCACAACGTCGAGTGCAGGTGTCTAAGTGTCAGCGCCACGTGATGGAAACATTTACGTAAGTCGGATTTTAAACTATATTTTCCAAACAGTTGCCAGTATAAGCCCTGTTATTTTTTCATTATTAACTTGATTAATTAGCTATTGCGTAGATTCGTTTTTTTTCTATGTGAATATATTTTTAATTATATGTATTTAATTTTTTTAATTTATTTTGACGTAAGGGTAGACACTGGATCAAGTGGGTCAAGTACACAATGAGTCAGTGACCCAGTGTATAATTATGTATGTTTCGTCAAATTATAACAATAATTTTATATTACAGAATGTCGAGGAAAATGGTGACCTGTCGAAAATTAGGCGGCATTACTGCCTAGTTAATGGAAACGGCTCTAAAAACCGTTAAAAATGGAAGACCACTATAAGAATTGCGCAGTATTGTTTTACGGTCTATGTGCCAAAGACTGCTCACATATGGCATACCAAATGGCAGTACACAATAATATTAATATGCCACCTTCCTGGGAACAAAATCAAATGGCCGGCATTGATTGGCTAAGAGGCTTTCGCGAAAGACACCCAGCACCCAGAGCTATCTTTGCGGAAACCAGAGGGATGTAGTCTGGCGCGAGCTACTGCATTTAACAAATAAACTATAAGGCCTTTTTTTGAAAGTCTTGAAAATGTCACCCGTCATCCAGCATCATTCAGCTTTTAGAAAATTTGATTTCATGAAAGTATTATGTTATGCAGAGAGTGATAAGACTAAAGAGGTAATAAGGGGGTTCAGGTTCACCTTATGCAGTCGCTGTTACTAGTCGATTATGTCCTGAACTGGAAATGTCCAGAATTTGATCTCAAATAAGATTAAAGAACCTACCAAGTAGGGTGTGGTAAGAGTGACTGGTTATTGAAATAAAGAAATGAATAAACGTTTTTGTTTCATTGATTTTTTTCCAAATCTTGCCCACATAATTCTCCTTGGCCCACTGTGAACAACTGGTATATTCATTGTTCACCCCCCCTGTTGCACAGTGGATCAATTTCCACTTTTTTTTATAAGTTCTACTATATCTAAATAGTATCTAATACACATTTCAGACCGTAATCAGATGAATTTCAAATAAATGAAGTATACGATAGTCCAAAAATTATGTATATAGCACGAATATTTTTCGAGATACAGGCCTTGTAAAATGGAGTGATCCAGGGTTAACCATGTTACCCTACTTAATCTAAACAGTCTGCTTAGAGAAGACGTACCTATTGTACTTTGTTCCCTGTAATAAAGCTTATACTGCGTGTTACCATCTTAGCTTCTCACTGCACTTCTTAGAAAGTTAAAAAAAAAGCTTTAAAAATTGTTATCAAATAATGCTGAGGTTTGGCTAAATATCTGCATCTCATTCCACGCTTTCAATAAAAGCTTTGACGATGGTAACACACTATAAATTTAAATACATTGGTACTAGCGGACTACGTAGCCTTGGCTGCTGGTATGGGGCGTGCATCAGGCAACCTCCTCGAGTGTCTAGGCCTTCCCATTCCTCTGGATCCTGGGATCCGCAGTAAAGGGAAGGTACTTGGCCGGTGCGTCCCGGGGGAAGCGGTAAGTAACACTAATGGTCTAGCCACGACGTCGGTCTAAAGCTAGGCGTCCACAGACCCGAATCGTACGCATCGGACGCATCGCATTTAGTATTCTTTGTATAGAAAGTCGTACAAGTGCGTCCACTGTTCCGCACCGTCGTATCGTAATATCAGTGGAAGAAATGCGATGCGATGCGTCCAATGCGTACGGTACGATACGAACATGTGGACACCTGGCTTAAGGCGACCGACGTACCTACTGTACTTTGTTACAAGGCAATACGTGCTACAAGGATTTCCGATATCGGCACCTCGTTCGAACTTATAGATTCGCTTGCCGCCGGTCGCCTTAGATCAATGTCGTGGCCAGGCCATACGGGTTGGTTGCACCAAACACATTTGACACGCGCCGATTATCATTACCCAGCAGATTATCCGTATGAAACTGCCCGTCCGCACTAAAACCCCCTTACTCATAAATGACTTCTAACTTAGCAAGGCGATAAGCTTCGTTGGGCCCTTTAGGTCTTTTAGACCAGGATGCCAGGATGCCGCAGAATGCAGTCTTCTTCAGGGTGCTTAAGACAAGATGCCAATCGCTAACGCTTAGTAGCGTATCGTAGTTTTCCCTCTCTGTCACTCTTTCATATTAGTGCGACAAAGACAGTTAGCTGCCTTTCGTTTACGATTGACGATTAAGCGTTAGCGAATGGCAACTTGTCTAAGCACCCTGGAGAAGACTGATAAGACTGAAAGGGACAAATTATGCCTGCTTATCGACTTGCTAAGCTAGGAGCTGTTTATATACAAAGGGGTAAAGGTAACCGCTATAGCTGATGGAGCCGGTACGGACGCTCGTCCAACAAGTAATTCTATGAACAGCGCCAAATGGTGCGGACGGGGATTTTAATACAGCGGCCCTACCGCGAAAAACGAAAATCGTAAAATTCGAGGATTTGCCTCTCTCACTCTAATTACGCCTTTGTTTGAGCGACAGAGAAAAATCCTCGAAATTTCCGAATTTCGATTTTCGCGGTAGTAGGCCTGAGCGGGTCCCGCGTACGTGCGCACGCGGCGTGCGAACGCCAGCTAGCGTAGGCGCTAAAACTTTAGTGAATTATTATAACGCCGACGGTTTGGTACAACCCACCTTATGTGTAAAGACTGAGTGACAAGCGTGCAGCGGCGCGGGCAACGCTGCCAGCGTCTGGATTTGACGGCGTGCGCGCAGTCCAGGGGCTAAAACCACAAAACTTAACAAGCATACAATTCGACAAAATTGTCGACTTCGTTGTATGGGAATTTATACCATTTTGTAGAATTGTACGCTTGTAAAGTTTTGTGGGATAGACCACCGCTGTGATCGTTTTACAGTCAAATATTTTATACAATTATTCCCTGTATATTGCTGTAGATGAAAAATTGTATACATATTTATGCCTTAGACTGTTCTTTTGTTTAGCATTGACGTTGCGGTCGAACATCCACTCAGTTTGCACACCAAGTGATTGCTTACCGACTCTGCTAATAGCCTGAAAACTGCTGACGATTTTACAGAATTTGTACTAGTTTTACATACTTTTATAAACTTGTATTGAGATAAAGCTTTGATATATTGAAGGTTGTTAAAGAAGTAAGACATCCGATCCGTCTGTAGCTTCTTCAACTGATTGGTACGACAGTACGTCGACGCGAAATAAACTAGGTACTTCTTTTACTTACTGTATTAATAAAACAGGAACGGATAGTCTATCTCGCGACGACATACCGTCGCATCAATAATTTGATAAGCCTACAGGCATAAATTAATTTCTCCACTTAGATATGCGCTGTCAGCTGCACAACAAATGTATACAAAATCCTATCCTTGCATACAAAATTAGGAGGTACATTTTATCAGCAGCGTGCAACTGTAACCAGTGCCGTAACTATACAATCTGGGGCCTGTGGCAAATTATTTTGATGGGGCCCTATCAGTAAAAATCATCACATTGTACTCAGTTTAATTTTAAATTTAAATTCACTGCCTCTTGGGCCGGGGCCCTCTTGCGTCGGGGGCCCGTCGCATTTTGCCAACCCTGCCACCCTATTGTTACGCCACTGACTGTAACCCTGGAAGTATGTTTTGTCCACAAATAACGAAACTGCATAGGTCTTGTAGCTGTATCAAAATATTTTCCAGTCAAAATAAACCTGTCCTTTGGGCATGAACCAGGCAGGTTCAGGTTGTCTATGGAGAAAGACGTTTCGCATTCCCTGTACGAATATTCTCCTATTATCCTTGGTTTTTAAGCAAGGTTACTTATCATTGAGGGTGATACTGACGTAAAATATTTGTTTCAGGGGACAGCACTTTTAGCTCTTAGTCTACACACTGCCAGTATATATATAATTGCAGGCTACTCAATAATAGCGCTCCGAGAACACCACAGTCGCCTGCTACTACTGCCAAAAAAGCAATATGCACGAGATAAAACATAAAAATATAAAAAAAAACAATAAATACACAGAAAAATCTAATAAAAAAACAACAAATAAAAAAAACACAAAAAAAAGAATAAGTAGGAAATATCAAAAATATCATTAGGCCCGTTAAGGGTGCCTTGCTTAGGTTAAGAGAACGTTTTAGCTTTGCTACGATTGCTACTTTTATAAATTACTAAATACCCAGTCAACTACATAACTTTCTTAAGTTTGCAAAATAAGATACCATTAAGCCGCCTTACAAATGCAATCCTATTTTCTAGATAGATAATAATAACATGTACTTTGTCGATTAGTATCTACCTCGAACTATTACTTATCTAAACTCGTAATTTTCTTTTCTGTTCTCACAATTGATGCAAGGGATTAAACTGCCGTAAGGTTAAGATTTTGCCATCTTAAGTACAAGACTAGATGTCGAGTAGAACAATAAATTAGACGTTAGATTAATTAATACTAGTTGGTTAGGAATTTTGTCGTTTGGCAAGAGTTGCGTGGCTCGTCGGAACATCTTAGCAGCCTGAAGAACATTGTCTCGACAAAGCAATATGGAACACCTGAACACACACAAACTACTGGAAGCTTTGTGGTCACGGGAATCGCATGTGGTGAGCAAAACTTCATAATCTTCCCAATCATGTGTAGGGATATATACCATCCATAACGTTGATAGGTTTCTAGATCTTTATATTTCTGCAACCACATCATCATCAACTCAAATGATTGAAAGAAAATAAAAGAGGGTAGGTAACATTTTCTGACGTAGGTACTTACCAATGTGACATTTTCGTAGGGTGGTTTTGGTATATTTAGTGCGAAAATATCAACTATGGTCCATACTTAAAGGCCTACTTATTTCTCAAAAGCATGTCACTTACCTACTTTCAATCCAGAAGTCCTTGTCTAATTTATAGGGGAAGCAGGGGGAATTGCGTTCACTTAAGGGAAAATGCCTAGATATTTTTTTTAATATTCATCATCAGCCTATCATGATCCACTGCTGGTCGTAGGCCTCTCCTATTAACTATACGTATGGACGCATTAGGAGGTAAATGCCCATAATCGCCACGCTGGGCAAGCGGATTGGCGATCGCAGGTAATGTGTCCACTATGATGACGCTGCTGCCCATCATCAATCTTTTATCAAATAATGGTCAGTTACACTTCAATCCCTTAGTCGACTCTTACGACACCCGCAGGAGGAGATGGGGTGGTGACAAATGTATTCTTACTGCCGTCACCACACGGCCCGCACACATACATGATAACAAGGGTTTTATTAATATAATCAACGTATAAACATGAATATAAGTTTAGGTACAGAAATCACATATGTAACCGTCTGCTGAATCCCACCCCGAGCACATAGCGTGGCTCTATAGCCCGGATACGGTACAGCGGTACCATATCTCATTATTGTGCCCAAATTCCTTGCATATATTGCACATGTTACTGTCGTTACCTTCATCATCCATTTCATCATTACTGTTGTCGTTGCAAATACCGGAATTTGGTTCAATATCAGACTCTTGATGTACTTTCTTGTAAAACTTTACGTCTGTATCCTTTTCTAACGACTCTTTCCTTTGGGTGCTTTTTGATTTTTATTATTCTTAACTTTTTCATTGCTGTTCTTATTTTTCAAAACCGTTGCTGCTGATATGTTGGAATGTTGTGTTTTGTTTCTAAGACCTCTTCTTGTTTCAACCCTATCTTTTTGTTTATTTAATCCTTCTGATGTATTTTTTTGGTATTTTTTCGATTTTCTTTTTCTTCTAAAACTGCTTTCTGATCACGACGATTTCTGGGCATTTCTGTAAGAAATAATATAAGTGGTCAATGGCGTTCACTCGGGGGTAATGGCGTTCATCTGAGCGTTATTACCCCAAACGGCCGTTTCGTATTTAATAAAAAATTTAAAATTTTCCACGTGAAATTATGCGACAATAACAACCTTGCCTATAACTTTATTAGTATTATAATAAGAATAACTAGAAACATAACAGGAAAATAAGTCAAATTTGAACTTACCGATAAAAACATCCATCGAAAAATAAGATCGAAGAAGCTCCAAACAATTACAGAACTGTCACTCTCCCATGGTTTGGCCGGACTGTCAGGACTGGTCGCCACTTGCTCAAGCGTCACTCCCCGCGCCCTTCCTCCCACACGCCGCCATTATACACAGTAGTTTTATCTAGTTATTGTGGTGACTGGCATTACCCAGTGACCGGTATTACCCCTGCTTCCCCTAGTGTTAAAAGGGTCAATCACATTTTTTTGTTATTCTGTTAAATCACCCAGGGGTCAAAAGTGGTAATAGATTATTAGACGAAATTATTCAACACGCTCTATTATCAAGATTAAGTAGTGGGTGGCCGACGATGGACAGGCTACTTAACTGTCAAAAATAAGATTTGTAAAGGACCCCGTGCCTCAAGTATGGAAAATGTGGTTTCAGTTAAATGGGCTGGGATTTCGATATTATGTAGACGTCAGTGCTCTGAACAAAAGTCTCTATGAGGGCTACCACGGTTTCCGAGACCCTGTCAAAGTTATGACTGATATTACATCTACCCTCCTATGAATTAGATTCCGATGAAACAAAAAATTAATGTAAGTACCTATTTAACGTTCCAGTGGCCACGACGCCGGTCGGTGTTTGTTAACGAGACCCAGTCAACATCGGATGGAGTTTGACGGCGTGTGCAGGTCCCGTCCGCTTCCCCGCATCAGAAAAAGGTTGGCCATTTCTTACTTTTCATGCCCAAAATACAAACCTTATTCAGAAACGTGTCCTAACTTAGCAAGCCGTTAAGTATTGTTTGTGCCTTTGGCTCATGAATATTGATAAGCCCGAAAGGGACAACCATTTGATATTCACAAGTGCTTTACGGTGAAGGAAAACATCATGAGGAAACCTGCATACACCTGCGAAGAAATTGAAGGGTGTATGTGAAGTCCCCAACAAGTACTGGGCCAGCGTTGGGACTATGTAAAATAGGCACGTTTGATGTCGAGTTGCGGAAAAAAAAGGCCAGAATACAACAACAACAACAAGGGACAACCAATGCTTAGCGGTTTGCTAAGTTAGAAGACGTTTATGAATAAGGGGGAAAGAATGCACACTGCATCCTATGATTCTCCTATAATTATGAATACGAATGCATCGAGCACTGGTACTTACCTAATCAGTACACTAAATTCGAAAAATTAAAAACTGACTACAACCGATTCCTTCAAGATCCCATCATCATACCCCGACTTGGTGCCAACGGAACAATCTCGGGGTTATACACATTCGATAAAAAAAAAACTTAAAACCGGTTCATGATTCTCGGAGATATCGAGTGACATACTAACGTAGGTATACGTTAGCGATTTCTCTATACATAATGTAAGCAATCACGCTCGCTTTACTTCGAGTAAACGTAAACCTAACTTGCCAACTCATGGTACAGTCAAAGACAAAATAAGGTGTACACAAAAATGTTCAAAAATATGCCCCAGTGCACTTTAATTCTGTGTAATAAGAACATCGTAATATATTTATGAGCGGATTATTTCGATACTTATTTTGTCACATGACTATAGGTACGGCTACTGGACTTGATTCCCTTAACAAATTGAAAAAGCAAGAATTTTCATTGATTATTACTACCTACCGTTACCTTATATTATAGTTACATGCTTAAAGATTTCTTATCGATTTATTTTTCAGGTCAATAATCAGTCTCGCCCGTTTTGGAATGAAACCTGACTTCAAAGCAATACCTACGAGATTTATGAGAGAAAAACTGCTGATTTGCAGGTAAATAAAGTCAATAGGTATACTCAATCGTAAAACCCAGAGCCGGCTTAGACAGGCGCGGAACTCGTAGCACATTTTATAGCGGGGCCCCTGGTTTACTTAGATTCTTATGATTACAAATACAGTCAAGATCGAAGATACAGATGGGCGCATTGTGCAATGCATATCTATAAATACATAACATAACTCTATTTACTACAAGATCATATCGAAGCGCGGGGCCCGTAGCATATGCTATTTCTGCTGTTAGTTTAATCCGCCTCTGGTAAAACCCATTCTTCCTTGGTTGTCTTAATATGTATAGTAAACAACTCTAAACAAAAAAGTGTAAGTGTCGTAAACTGCTATTTTCTTGAGTAAAAATACCTAAAGCAATCCCAATAATCCCATGGGAAATTTTTTCCTTTGAATTAGGTAAATGCGAACTCTGTTACCTTGGTATAGGCAGACATGTTTTAGATCAAAAGTTCTTGGAGATTAGAAAGTTGTTTACTAAATAAGACAACTAAGGATGAATAGGCCGTATGCTTGATAAGATAATCAGAGGTCGGGAAAAATGGGCGTCATTGTTCGCAATAATATGGACATGACTCTAAAGTTTTTTTATTTGAAATAGGCTTACTCATGGCCACAGACTAGCCAAGGGCAGAGACGTGGCCTACGATGGAGTGAGGTGCCTATTCAGCCTTGACTTGAAGGTTGACGTCCATTGAATAATTAATCATTTTCAAAAAGTACTGGGCTCGACATCAAATCGGTATGTTTGATGTCGAGTTGCGGAAAGAATGGCCAGAACACATCAACATTTTCAAAAAAATCTATATTTTATACCGATAGCTATGAAAACCTCTGTAAGAGTCACCTTAAATTTTCGAAATCAAATTTCAAGTAATTATTCAAATGATTAATCATTTAATTAACTTTGGATCATGACCACATTATTGCGAACAATTTCATTTGTCAGCTCTCTGTTGATTATGTTGTTTAAATGATGTGGTGGTACGAATGCATTAACTTTATTGAATCTACGTTATCAAATATTTAACCAATGTTTTGTAAAAGGATTAACATATCATTTTCAAATGGGAAAACCCCGGTATATAGCACCAATAGATACCACCTCTTCATGATTATAGGTAAATCCTTTCACAAAACAACGTCAATTTCATGGTCTAAATTTGTATAGCTATAAGTACCTACGCAGTTTCGTTTGGATTGGTAACATAATGCACTTTTTCCTAACTAGTGCGGAAAAGTAAACTTCGCGTGCGTAAATTTACTTTTTTAAAGCACTTGTTATGAAAAAAGTCGTTCGATACAAGTGTAAAAACGCTTCGTTTCATTCGGGCTCCAACTTTCACCCTCATCGAAAAAAACATTTTTTTGCACTTGCATCGAAATGTACTATTATTATGTATGGATGTACCTTTTGTAATTAAAATTTATTGTGTTATATTGTTGACTTGCGGCTAAACTTAGTTATTTGTGAATGAATCACTATGGATTGAAATGCTGTCAATTATAAAACAATTTGGAATACCTACTGTAAAATGTGTTTTTTTTAACATCTCGTTTTTCGAAAATTCTATGCAAAATGTGGAATGTCACAGTAGATACACGTACTTAATTGATAAAATATACCAAGCTTCAACAGGGATTATTTTAAGGGGAGTGTATTATTTTCATAATGTAGTTCGGCTATCTTTGTATTTCCGAACATAAACCAATGATTGCTTTCCTGTACATAAATTATATCAGAGCCACGAAAAGATACGCGCTAGCTACTCTTTTGATGCATGGCGGAAAATGTTTATATTCGGAATAGTACATCGTGCATCAAGGGAGCCAAGTACGGAATTACTAACGAGAGTGTTAGAAGCCGGACGCCGCAGGCGGAGGACTTTTAATGACTCGAGTTAGTATTTCGCTTACCGACCGCGATGCATACAATGTTTTCATCGCACTTGCCGACAAAAAAGATCAGTTGTACCAAAAATTATTATTCTATGACGTACGGACATTTCTATTAGTCCCTAGGGAATTCCACTTTTCTATTACTCCCGCTACGCATGCAAGCAATGGCGCGCTTAGACAGCAAGTGTGATGAAAATACTATAAGTGCTGTTTTTACCAGACTGCTAGTTGAACTACAAGTTACTCGTATAGTAATTCTAATTCTGATTTCAATAAAACATCAATATCCTTGTAAAATCACTTTTATTAGAACCATAATAAATTCACACAATTTATAAACACAGTTGTTGACATTTCGTTACGAGCAAGTGATTTAAAAGGAATCCTAATCAAAACAGCATGTAATTGTGTGAGCTCCAAACAGTTAATTCGCCTTTTAGTTACCTAACTCTGAGTATCGTCAACTATTTTCAAAACGTGTCTAGGCTACCCGCGCTTATACTATGTATTGTATAACCTACTACGTATGATGCGAAGGTATATTAACTGTGTATTTGTTTAAATATATAGTATCAGTAATTTGTACAATTGCCATTAGATAATTCGGAGCGGCCAGGGTGCTCAGAAATATCTGAGCAGGCCTCTATTGCCATGGCTGTAAAGTACATATTGAAATATTTTTAAGCATCGCTCAGATATATCTGATGGCGACTGTACCAACTGAAAATGTGTAAATATCTCGCTTGCGTGCAATTGTATGCAGGAGGGAACAGGTTGCACTATAGCGAACTGTACATGAAATTTACTCGTAATGTTTCAGAAGGTAATCAATTCCATTAGCGAGGGATTTTGAGCGTCAAAGACTTGTTTATTGTCATGGTTTCAATGATCACCTTTTCTCCAACTAAACCAAGAATGCCTGAATCCACTTTCAGAGTATAATTTTAAATTATTGTCAAAGCTTTACAAGCTGACGGCGAATTCCCTTTTTGGAGTCTATACCACTTCGTGGTACCAATATGTATAATCACGATATACTGATTTGTTTAAAAGGTAATTTGCTTATTTAAAAATCTAGAAATCATAAAATTGTTTTATTATCCATTGTACCTCTACAAAGCACATAGTGGAGCGGGCCACGCGTGCCGAGGCGCGGTGGCTCGAACAGGTCCTAGTCAGATCCAGCTACAGATCAATACTAACCTAACTACGAAGAGAAATGCTCACCCTTTGCACAATGCCGACGTTCAACTAACTTACCACTATATAACATAGCAATTCGATAGATACAAATATGTACCCAAGTGTATTTTTATTTTAAAAATTGTATATTTAGAGCGTGCTGCGCCAAGTTAGTTGAACGCCTTTTCCCTGGCTAAGCGTGGCGGAGATTCTAAGCCGGACAACGACACACTTAAATACTTAACATAATGATATCGATTGTAATGGAACAAGCAGTTTCCTCTATATTTAAACACTTTATACTTATAAAGCAGTGAGTGATTTCCATAATTCAGACAACTAAAACTATCTTACTCATAATTAATACTGATCAACTTAAACTAAAATAAACAAATGATTTTTCAGACAATTGATCACAACACTTCGATTAAGCTGAAATAAACGAGTACAAAATATATTTAAAACTTGATTCACATATACCTAGTCGTTATACATAGGCAAAAAAATCTTCCAAAATGCTTTTACGTTAAATAATCGTTCTCGAAAATCTATCTTGGTCTTAACTTAGCACCCAGCGAGGCTCGAGCGAACCGCCGGCGATCCCTTTCCAACCGTACTACACCGAGAGAGATAGCCGTATTTATTTACTTATGCATACATTCATAATCATAATAGACAATGTAAATATATTGATTCTGTCGCTCTAATGTGTCTAACAATATATTCATTATGAGCGACACAAATAATCCGCCAGGCAATTACCCAAAAGTGATTTGCTACTCGAGTATTACATATAATTATAGGCCTATGTTTATTTTTATAGCAGTGAGTAATAAAATCTCGAAGTCTAGTTACTAAAGTGTGCTACAGAAGGAACCGGTGGTTCGCGAACCTCTTACCATTTTTCCCGGAATATTTACATTCCACTGCCCTCACAAGATATGTACACTTACAACATTTCTTTGGTTCCGTTGTAAACCTTAATGTTAACAAATTGTTTGTGATGCTATCCTTACACTTTATTATACCTCTCGATCACTGCTAAAATAAATTACGTACACATGTACCTATACACTTATTTAGTCAAATAATTACGTTTAGTACAGATTAAATATAAATAATCATTAATGAACAACACTTTTAATCACATTCATGCAGTAACTTAATCGTTTTAAAGCTTTTTTGAGTTAAAAATAAATATGAAGCGGTAGGAAACGATAGCCGCAAACATACTTTCAACCCCCAAAACAGGCTTAGGGAGAAACAAGCGCATATACCCAACAAGTAAGTAATATTATTAATATCGTGCACAATATTCTACTAATAAAATCAGTGAAATTTTCCAAAAGACTTTACTATCGATCGACCGATTCGTCAGAGCGGATAAAAGAGTTAAAAAACATATAGTTTTATAATTTATAAACACTCGCCAATAAGCTGATGATTCCTTACTACGCCTAAAATATTATACTTACAAATCTAACATAAAAGTCATGATTAAAACGAAAAAAATACAACAGTCTAATTTACATTTCATAAGTATATTATGAAAACGAGATTCATATTGAGATTTTTAACGTTGCATTGCATGTTTCGCTTTGCCGTTCGGAAATTATTGTTGAGTGTATGCGCTTAGACAATGTAATGTGAAGGCTACGCTGGTGCGACGCGACTTGTTTTGCGTTTATTAAAATCGTGATATGAGAAACTTGCTAATATTGCCGCACAATTATTAGGCGACTGAGGGCATATCGTCTCTATACCTACACAACAAAAGATCACTGAAATGACACATTTATTTCACTCTAAATACAGCAGGCTTAGCACAGCATTAGTGCATCAATATGTCGCCGCGAGATAGACTATCCATCCCTCTTTTATTCATATAGTTAGTAAAAGATGGAAAATATATCTCGCGGCGACATACTGACATACCAATCATGTGCTAAGCATACAGGGTGCATAGAGTGAGTGTTGCAGATACGAGTTTCAGTAAGAATAGCGGCGATATTACTATCTTTACTCTTACGTGGTGCTAACAATTGTAATTTGTAATACAGATAACATGACATCTTCAGCTTTAATCGAGTATAGTTAATTTCAAATAAAAACGTCAGAGGCCCCTAATTCTATTAATCAGGTTCAATTTAAGATGGATTCAATTTTAGTAGCCGCATCAGTTATTAAAGCAAAACTTAAAATTACATGATTTAAGAAATATGTAATTTATATTGTTTAATCACATTTAGGTTTTGATCTAGAGCGGCAAATGCAAGTTTCACTCATTCCAGGGGCCTTAGAAAGGGATATGTTAAAAGGAATGAAAAGTGGTGTGACATTCATGCTAAGGGTGTGATCGCACCTGCGTAGCATTCGAGTAATTTGAATATTAAACCAACCGGAGTACCGCCGATGATACCAGTGTATATTACACACCGCATTGTAGAATCCATGCACTGTAATGAAAGTGACCATCGTGTGTTCATTTACTTATTCCAAGTGTAAGTGTTAGACACTATATCTGCCAGATATCAAAATAATACTTACCCAGATACTGCGACCATATATAACATGGACGTCTAACGCCAGCTCAAAAATGCCCCCAAAACCAATTGTTCAATTGCGCCAAGATGGGCAGGACATAGCGCTTTTCGCGACACCGCGCATATTTCGGCGCAACGTCTTTGACAAATGTTTATTGAATATCACCAATCAAAACTTTGATGGACCAAACACAACTATTTTTAAATGGCGGTTTAATTTTTTATAGGTTGATATTCAAATTTATTGCCGTGATGCATTGAACAGGGGGTGACACTTGTCAACTAAAATTCAGGACCGTTTTTGAAAGGCAATTTAGTACGGCGTGCGGCTTCCATGTTTTATTTGTTCGTACCCAGATATTATCTGTAATAGCAGTAGAATTTGCACAATTAATAAATAAACATGCAAGAAATTGGTCACTTTCATTACACTCTTGCATAGAATTACCTAGTAGATGCCACACTGCTTGCGTGGCGTGAACTGCAAGCGTTATGTCATCTACTATGCCATTTCATACGATACACTAGCCGCTCCGATATATTCTGGCGACTGTAAAGAAAACATTGATCACGGCGTAGTTTAACCTTTTGACCGCCAGACGGCGTAAGAATATGAACTCCAGTCGACTCCGACGATTATTTAAGCGACATTGAACTTTACGAATCACCGTGTAAGTTGACAGTTGTAGTCATAATTTTCCGTCGTACTACAGGTGTAATCGATAAGTGTTTACAGGCCATAACTCCGTAAATATGAGAGATATCAGAAAACTTTTAACTGATATCGAAAGTACGTTACCCAACGAGTAAAATTACACTAATAACTTTTTTGAAATAAAATCAGAAATATCCCAAATATTTACTTCAAACCCTTCCATACACTAAGTAGGTAACCGTTCATTCAAAGATAACAAACTTTGCATTTAAGAATAAATGTTAGATTAATTATTTCACAAACGGTAGTATTATTATTTTATTACAATTTATTCGTACAAATAACGAATCTCTAACAGTTTTATCTCTTATGACACCCGTCATTCTTTAAGGCTGTAAGTCGTCATACTATATCTATGGGAGCGTTTTAACTTAGTTTTTTTAATATTACTTCATCTATTTAGAAAAAGTTATTAGTACAATTTTACTCGATGGGTAACGTACTTTCGCTATCACTTAAAAGTTTTCTGATATTTCTCATATTTACGGAATTATGGCCTGTAAACACTTATCGATTACACCCTGTGGCGGTCAAATGGTTGTCACCCATCCCGTTGGTGTTTAACAAACGATGGCCTCGGATATGGGGTTCTCGGTGATGCGGATGACGGGCGAGTGGCGGCACGGGCGGCGAGCGCCGTCGGACAGACGGCGGAACTGCACGATCTTGGTCGGCGAGAGCGGCGCAACTGGGCAGAGATTGGTTGGAATTTGAGTATCATTGTGTAGCTGCGAAAGCAATTTTATAACGAAGAAACCGCTTGAAAACTCTAACCCCCTTATTCATAAACGCCTGTATGCTTAGCATATGATTGACGCGACAGTATCTCGCCGCGAGATAGTCTATCCGTCCGTCTTATGTTAATATAGCTAGTGAAGGACGGGACATCTATCTCGCAGCGACATACTGTCGCACCAATCATGTACTACAGACGGCGTAACTGCACGATCTTGGTCGGCGAGAGCGGTGCAACTGGGCAGAGATTGGTTGGAATTTGAATATCATTGTATAGCTGCGAAAGCAATTTTATAACGAAGAAACCGCTTGAAAACTCTAACCCCCTTATTCATAAACGCCTGTATGCTTAGCATATGATTGACGCGACAGTATCTCGCCGCGAGATAGTCTATCCGTCCCTCTTTTGTTAATATGGCTAGCGAAGGACGGGACATCTATCTCGCAGCGACATACTGTCGCACCAATCATGTACTAAGCCTGCTGCTGACTTAACAAGCCGCTAATAATTGTTTGTCCCTTTTGCTCTTATGGACACATTGTTAAGACCGAAAGGGACAAACCATTTTTAGCGGCAGCTTGGTAACTCTATAGTAGCCGATTTCCAAGAATGAACATTTGACAGTTTAGGAATGAGCCTTATTATATGACGTTAAGACTATCGGAAAAATAGTGAGTCTTACCCTCATATTAATAAGGATTAATCTATAACTGTCA